>JANRMT010053177.1:0-12934 GCA_026402145.1 Polypterus bichir lapradei | reverse complement strand
CGCTGTTTTATTGTTCATTTATTATGATTATAGTTATTGTATAGGTATTTTAGACTTACTTTACATTGTTCAGGTACCCATTTCCTTTATCATTCCAACCGTACCCCCATTAACATGTCTATCGAGGTGATCACCATCGATCAAAGAACTGTCACTTACCAAGTGGTTTCCATACCCGGAGATGGCACCTGCCTTTTCCATTCTCTTTGTTACATATTGCACGGCCATATCAGGCTCACTATTGATATCCGGAGGAACATTGTGTCTTATGTATTGAATGACTGGGACAGGTTCAAGGTGTGGACTGATGAAGGTACAGGAGATAATTATACTACACAGGAGCACTAGAAGAGTGAAATGCTTAAGTGTACCGAAATGGCCAAATATTTTACACCTTTGGACAACCGCCAATGCCTCTTAAACATCTTAGATTCACAGGTGACGATTTCAGTAGTGGACACTTTGATGATTAGAAATGTTTAAACTCTGAAAAGCTGGATGTGAAGTTATCAATGAAACTGGTTGTATACTTAAAATGCTTGACAGATGCCGAATGTCTCTTCAACACAAGTCCTACAAATACTGTCGTAATTGAAACAAACCATGAAACTCAAACCGATTATGACAGCAGGAATCCAAGCTGTGAGATTTGAAACAAGATTACTGTTCACATGGCCAACTGTACGTTGCATGCTCAAGAGTAAGCTCAGCGCACAGCTACAGCTTGGTCATATTACAACTGGAGGGCCGAACTGACAACGTGGCATACAAAGAGATCCTTAACAAATAATTATTGGTATATTTTCCCTTAGTTTAAAAAGGTTTAATTTTCTTCTTAATAAAAATTTTAAGGCAGTACTTCACCGCTGCGAAGCGCGGGTATTTTGCTAGTGGTTTATAAAGCCTTAAATAATCTCACCCCATCTTATATATCGGAATGTCTGACACCTTATATTCCAAATTGTAACCTCAGATCCTCAAATTAGTATCGCCTTAGAATTCCAAGAACAAAACTTAAAAGAAGTGGTGAGGCGGCCTTCTGCTGTTATGCACCTAAAATCTGGAATAGCCTGCCAATAGGAATTCGCCAGGCTAATACAGTAGAGCACTTTAAAACACTGCTGAAAACACATTACTTTAACATGGCCTTTTTATAACTTCAATTTAACTTAATTTAACTTAATCTTGATACTCTATATGTTCAATTTCCTCATAATAACTATTCATGGTGGCTCTAAAATCCGTACTGACCCCTACTCTCTTTTCTGTTTCTTTTTCCGGTTTCTTTGTGGTGGTGGCCTGCAAATTAAACAAATTAATTGTTTAGAAAAACATGAGAATCATTTGGTAATGAGAAATTGTTATATAATTGCAAATTCTACACAGATTGTGTTGACTATTTCAGTCGTGTGATCTTAAATCACAGGCTGTTGTTTATCCCACCTGTTATTTTCCTGAAGCTGCCATTTCCTGAAGCACAACCCATAATCCCTGTTGTGGGGCATCCAGTAAATTTAGTCTTAATACAAACCTTAAATTAATTGATAACCAAAAAATAAGGTGTATAATTAGACCAAGGGATAAAACCAGACCCTCCACCAGGGGCATCTGTAATAGAAATTTACTTCAAATTAAAACAAAAAATATATCACCAGTTCAGAAAAAACCATACAGTTTTAAATGCTGTTTTTTGAACATTCGCTCTCTTGGCACTAAAGCTGTTTTGGTAAAAGATATTATATTAAGTACAAAATCTGATCTGTGTCTTCTTACTGAAACCTGGCTTAGTAAATGTGACACTGTTCCCCTAGCTGAGGCGTCACCAGATGGATACTCTTTCCTTCATAAGTCTAGAGATTCTGGTTGAGGAGGAGGCCTTGGAATAATTCATTGTAACAAAATGCAAATCACTTCTAAAAATTTAGGCAACTTTACATCGTTTGAGGTATTCATTTTAAATATTAAAACAGATTCTAACACAATTATAGTGCTAGTCTACAGACCACCAGGGCCATATTCATTGTTCATGACTGAATTTAGCAACCTTCTATCTGATTTGGCTATAAATTATGATCACGTAGTACTGATGGGGGATTTTAATGTACACATTGATGTGGAAACTGACACTTTTAGCAAATGTTTTACTTATTTGTTAAATTCAGTAGGATTTTGTCAGATTATCAAAGGTCCAACTCATAATCATAACCACACATTAGATTTAATTATAACTTACAAAGTTGAAATTCAAAATTTAAATATTACTCCATTAAATGAAGTCATTTCCGATCACTTCTTAATTACATTTGATTTAGTTCTGCCCATGCCAACGCACTCACAGATTAAAACAAAGACAGTGCGACATCTAGATTGTAATTCTGCTTCAAAATTTATAGATACCTTGAGTAAGTCGAGTGTAATTGTGGAAAACCATTTAGATCAGTTAACATTAAATGTAAAGCCCACTGATCAGCTAACATCACATTATAATGTGACATTGAGAGATGCTCTGGACACAGTGGCTCCCCTTAAAACAAAAGTAATCAAAGCACATAGAAACTCTCCCTGGTTTAATGAAAATACTCGAGCTCTTAAATTAGAGTGTAGAAAACTGGAGCGCAGATGGAGCACAACAAAGCTACATGTCTTTCAAATTGCATGGACAGAGAGTGTTAATAAATATAAAAAAGCCCTCTTTAAAGCTCGCTCAGAATACTATTCTACATTAATAGATAGCAATAATAAAAATCCTCGGGTACTGTTTAGAATAGTGGCTAAATTAACAAATGGGAATTCAGATCAACAGTGCAAAATACCAACAGATATTAGCCGTACAGACTTTATGAACTTCTTCAATGGGAAAATTAAAAATATAAGATCCCAGATCTCAGCATCACAGTACAAACCAAATACTAGCTTAGCAGACAATGCCGCACATTGCATTCAGCACTTTAGTAATTTTAATCCTGTAACTGAGCAGGAAGTCTTAACTTTAATTACTAAAATGAAGCCCACTACTTGTTCCCTGGATCCAGTGCCAACAAAACTAGTAAAAAGTGCCATAGATGTTCTTGCAGCACCTATTTTAACCGTTATCAATAGTTCATTACTGAATGGCACCGTACCTGATGCACTAAAAGTGTCAGTCATTAAACCTTTACTTAAAAAGTCAGACCTAGACCCACACATACTAAATAATTATAGGCCTGTTTCAAATTTACCATTTCTCTTTAAAGTACTAGAAAAAGTAGTCGCCAGTCAGCTTCAGTCACACCTTATGCATTACAATTTATTTGAGAAATTCCAGTCTGGTTTTCGCACTGGTCATAGTACAGAAACTGCACTAACACGGGTTGTAAATGACATTCTGATATCCTCTGATGAAGGAAACTCCACTGTAATTATGTTGTTAGATTTAAGTGCAGCATTTGACACCATTGACCATTCTATTTTACTGCACAGGCTAGAAAACGATGTTGGGCTTACAGGCCCCGTGCTCGCTTGGTTTAGTTCTTATTTATCAAATCGATTCCAATACGTACAGAAATGTGCTGACAGTACTCCATCATTATACACAGAAGTTCAATATGGTGTCCCGCAGGGCTCAGTACTGGGACCTTTACTGTTTTCACTTTACATGCTTCCTCTGGGATCTCTCATTAGGAAACATAATGTTAATTTTCACTCGTATGCAGATGACACCCAGTTATACCTTTCATTTAAATCAAATGAAGTATCTCCGATGTTGTCTTTAATTAGTTGTGTTAGTGAATTAAAGGAGTGGATGAATGAGAACTACTTGTCTTTAAATACAGATAAAACAGAGATGTTAATTGTTGGAGGGAATGACGCTGATCACAGCAATATTTTGTCATCATTTAACTCAGTTGGAATCCCAATTCATTTTACTGAATCAGCCCGCAATCTAGGAGTTATCTTTGATTCTAGCATGTCATTTAAAGCACATATTACAAAGTTGTCCAAAACATGTTTCTTCCTTCTTAAAAATGTTAGGAAATTAAGGCGCTTTCTAAATAAACAGGATTGTGAGAAGTTAATTCATGCATTTATCTCTAGTAGGATTGACTACTGCAATGCGGTGTTCACTGGCTGTTCAAACTGTTCTTTATACAGCCTCCAGTTAATCCAAAATGCGGCTGCAAGAATTATTACAAGAACAAGAAAATATGAACACATAACTCCAGTTCTTAAATCCTTACACTGGCTCCCGGTTAAGTTTAGGGCAGATTTCAAAATCCTCCTTTAAACATATAAAGCATTAAATGGCCAAGGTCCGGCTTACTTGTCTGAACTTATCATGACTTACAAACCTGAGCGCACATTAAGATCTCAAGATGCCAGTCTGCTTATGATTCCAAGGATTAATAAAATAACAGTGGGAGGTCGAGCCTTTAGTTACAGGGCCCCTAAATTGTGGAATGGTCTTCCTGCTTCTATAAGAGATGCCCCCTCGGTCTCAGCCTTTAAATCTCGGCTGAAGACTCACTACTTCAGTTTAGCATATTCTGACTAGAGCTGCTGATTAACTGTACATACTGCATCTCTGTTGTTAGTCATTAGCACTAAAACATAAGTATCATGATTGTTATAATTTGTTACTAACCCTCACCTATTCTGTTTCTGTTCTCGGTACTCAAATGTGGCAATTGGTGCCACAACCCACCTGCCAAGTTGTTGCCTGCCTATGGTAAAGTCATCCCTGATGGAGGATCACAGGAATCATGGGAAAAAGGGGTCCTATAATCGGATTGGCTGGCCGAGCAACGTTTCAGCCATGGAATTGCCAAATGGGGAGGCAGCTTGATGGATGAGGTCTCCAGGACTCTAAAAATATCCAAATCTTATTATGGGATATCATCTACAGTAAAATTCTGCTCCGTGCTTCTAAAATTTGTATTATTATGCTGTATTAAGGATTTGTTCTGTTCTGTGTATTGTATTGTATTGACCCCCTTCTTTTGACACCCACTGCACGCCCAACCTACCTGGAAAGGGGTCTCTCTTTGAACTGCCTTTCCCAAGGTTTCTTCCATTTTTCCCTACAAGGATTTTTTGGGAGTTTTTCCTTGTCTTCTCAGAGAGTCAAGGCTGGGGGGCTGTCAAGAGGCAGGGCCTGTTAAAGCCCATTGCGGCACTTCCTGTGTGATTTTGGGCTATACAAAAATAAACTGTATTGTATTGTATTGTATTGTATTGTATTGTATTTCAGCTTATCTGGTACTTTATTTTTCATAAGTTAAATATTATTCTTTGCATTCCAATGTTACCCTGAAAATGCTGTTTGATACCTAAAGCATTTTATGAAAGTGTGAATGTCGTTACATAAAATAACTACTTCATATCAAAACCTTTCTACATGCTTGACACTACATTGTTTAATGTAACGTATGCAATCACTGTATAATGTACGCAGTGCATTTTCTTTTTGGGTAACATTTACTTAATGAAGTAAATGAGAAAAATAAAATGTAATGTTACACAGTCTTATACACTTACAGTAAATCTAAGCCAATATATCTGTTCACATTTAACATATTAAAGTTTATACTGATTTATCCATTTTTATTTTCAAAGAATGCAGTTTGGTTTTCAATATTTAAACAGAATCTTATGAAATTCTGACAAACTGTATTAATTGCACATCTGTAAGACATGTAGTGTTCTACACCTTTAACTGCATGAGATATTATTTTAAAGGTAGCAAACACAGCAAACAGATTTAAAATTAGACTATTCTTTCAATCAGGAACTAATTTCTGTCTTCAACTAAATGCTTTATAATTCAGTGACCACAAACAATGAGCGTTACACAAGTAAAAAATTTGTGACGGTGTATATTATAAACAGAAAAAATGTAAAATTGACAAAGTGTTTCATATTGCTTAAACAAATATCAAGAACTGCTAGATTAATAAACTGAAAATTTCCAAAATTAAATTTGCATGCCTACTAAAAATGTAAGATTCTAACTGCGAATAACTTACTGTAGATACAAAATACTATTTTAAATTTACAATACTTTTTCTCCTAAATGACGCATTTAACTTTCTACCTTAGAATCATTTAACTTAAAGAAAAATAGAAAGGTTTTCATTATTGTTAAATTTAAATCATGCTTTACTGGTAAAATTATAAAACAGAAAACATTAAGCTGATACAATAGCTATTAATGTTTCTGTTTTATTTGTGTATACGTTTGACCTCCTGAAAGACCTTGTGTTGCGTTTGACTTTTAACTCCAGAAAAGCACTAAACCCACTATTACTTAGTTTCTAAGAGTTAACAATGTAATAAATAAAAAGTAATTTTAACAAAAATATAACCCTGTCTTAGAGTATTTTGACAACCTTAGGGAAAGAATGCATCTGCTTCAAAGAGTTCTAACCTGTTTTCTAAATTGAAGTCGGAAAATCTTTTCATTTTAAGAAAAATACTTTGATAAGTATTCATGTTTCCATGACAACATCAGACATACAATGAAATGTCTTCATTTTGCCTATAAAAAAGAAATCCTGATGTCAGGTTTTAAGTTAGAAAGCAGTGAAAAAATATAATTGTTTTCTCTGATTTGCAAGTAGTCATTCACAGCTTATTACAGCAGAGGAGAAGGAAAATAATGTAACTGCGGTATACAAAAGCTTTTATCTCAAAGAATAATTGCAAGTAAATTACAATAATTGTGCCAATTAAACTAATCCTGAATGAATTGTGTGTCATCTTAATGTTTCAATGCCTTAGAAAAGAGTGTAACTAATTAGCTAAAATTGCTTTTGAGTATTAATTTCAAATGTCATTAGTTAAAAGTTAAATGATTTCACAAATTATTTTAAAACCCATATTTTAACAAAGAACTGAGAAGTGAATTGTTCTCTTGGGACTGAGAACATTGCAAAATACAAGTAAGTCTTGCAGAAGTTGTAGTGAAGTCTTTATATGGAGAAAATGATATGATTTTACCCACTGAGGCAAAATAAAAAAAAAATCCTTTAAATCCACTTTTCTCTTAGAGATGAGATATTAAACACTGAATGTTTGAACTTACAGAACACCAGCCATTTTAATTGGAATTCTTAAAAGATTTTTGCTTTACAAACTCGTGACTGCTGCATTTAGGGCAGCTTTAAGAAATACAACAAAATTAATACCAATCCTCTATAAAATGTACTTTAAAAAGCTAATCAGTAAAAGACTGTTAATGTTATTACCAGATTAATTTCATACCACAGAAGATTAAGTGACTAAACTAGGTTAGGTTTCATAAAATCCCCACCACTTGGCAAATTTTTGTGTCATAGATCCTGAGCTGTAAACCTAAGGATGCTAGATTAAATGGTGTTACAGAAATAATAAAGTAAAATTACAATTACACAGAATAAAATCTAATAATTAGCAAATTAATAAAAAAGAAAAACTTCAATCATTTTGAATGTACCCTTGAAACTTTTGAATGCAGAAATTATTAAATGTGCATAATAGCAACACACATGCTTATGTTAGAGCAGTTTGTATAATCAAGCCTAAGTACATAAAAGAGAACAAAACTTGCTGCAGATGCAGCAGAACTACAAAAAACAATCTTTTGATACAACCAGAATTAAAATGTAACAGCTCAGAAATGCCTGAACACAAATAATCATTTACAAGTACATGGAGTATTTTGAAATTTTCTAAACAGCTGAACATCAAGCCTGACATTTAAGATGTTTTCCACATATCTGGTCATTTTAAAATATCCATGACTCAATTTTCTTATTTTAGATATAAGCCTAGGCGGAGTGTCCCAATGGATAAGATGAAGACTATAAATCGTAAGGCTGTTGGTCCACTTCTTACATCTTTTTATGTACAAAAATGCTGGGTCAGCTGCTGATTATGTTAGATAGAATAGCTTGGTTAAAAATTTTCAGTTACTTTGACAAGAATTAGTGTCACAAATTGCTCAGTTTGCCTGATTTTCAGGAATAACAAATCACAACAACCAGAACAGATAATTCTTTTGTTGTTGTTTCATCATGTTACAAATGGATCAATTCTAGACCCTTTGTTATTCTTACTTGCCTACTTTTGACCAGATTGTTACTAAACATAAGGTAAAGGCACCTATCTATAGCACTAGATAACCTCTAGGATCTCAACTCAGTGATTGTCTTCTACAATTACAGGATGAATGAGCAGGAACATCTTTAAATTAAACAAGGGAAAAAATAGCCACTCTAGTTACTTACTGGTTAAAAAAAAGGTAAATATCTTTGAAAAATTAGGTCTCACTATGGATTCAAAGCTAGTTTTTAAGTTAAATATTAATTTGATTTTATATCATTAAAAGATACTGAAAAAGGAAGTAAATAAAAATTTTCAATACATTTCAATTATATTAGTATCATTGCAGTGACTGTTTTTTTTAGGATTTATTTAAAAATATTTGTAAATAACAAAACAAAAACAAAAAACAAAACTGGTAAGGAAGCTATTTGCTGTTATGCACCTAAAATTGGGAATAATCTACTGAAACCGTAATGCAGTGCTAACACTGTTGAGCATTTCAAAAGGCTGCTTGAAAACACTTCATTTGTGGTTTTCATAATTTATTCATAGTGCATAGGCTATAAAAAACAGAAGTTGTGAACATCAAGGAATTCAAAATTACTATTACTGGTATAGACCTTTTTGATTGAAACCTTATTTATTTTTATTATTATGTTTTGACAAACATCACATTATCATCGTTGTTGATGCCATTTTGTGGCTTCACTGCTGTGACGCAATGGCTCGCTGCTAATGGCATGGTCCTAGAAGTGACACGTCATCAATGCACCAATTTATGTGCTAGCAGCACATGTGGTGTCCACAATTGTGGATACCCTTTCACAGATCTCTGTTGTGGTTCATTGGCAAATGTTTGTTTAACACTCAAACCAGTGCTTCCGTTTTAGATTATAATAGTTTACAATTAGGCGTTGATGTTCTTTGTCTAGGTCAGTTTCAGTCTTACTCTCATGGGGTGGCATTATGTTTCTTGGTCAGAAGAAGTGGCATGAAATGCTACAGTGTAACTGATCAGCACAGAAACAGCACCACAAAGGTTTTGATGGTGCTGATACATTTTAACAGTTAATAAGACTATACTGGGAATATTTTCAAAAACACACTCCTAGCACGAGCACCTGATAATCTGCATAGTCATTCCAAATACACCTTGCTGCTGCCTGTGGAACAGGCTGGATGGTAGTGACGTGCAAACACAGAGTCAGTCATTCTCATGGCTGGTGCTACATTTATGTGCTATGGTTCTACCAACTTATCACAGCAT
Organism: Polypterus bichir lapradei; assembly: GCA_026402145.1. Taxonomy (NCBI): domain Eukaryota; kingdom Metazoa; phylum Chordata; class Cladistia; order Polypteriformes; family Polypteridae; genus Polypterus; species Polypterus bichir. The sequence continues at coordinate 3,606 of JANRMT010053177.1, read as the reverse complement.
TGCAAACATGTCTTCTTGTGTAATCTTAACCATCATGTATACAAATATGATCATGAAAGAGTTGGAAGAACTCAAAAAATGATTAAACAACCACTTATTTGAAAGTAATGAAGGGTTAATATTCTGACAATTGTAACATATTTTGGTATTATTTAAGCAAATATAAGGGTGTTTTTTGAAGTTTTGGAACGCTTAAAATTGTTTCCATTTATGGTAACAATAATTATGTGCTCATGTTATGAAAAACTACCATAAGATATGGTTTTCTGAAACAGATTTGCATTACAAAAGGGAGAAAGAAATTAGAGCTTCTGGCTTTTCATTGATAGAAATCAGATAAATGGATTTTAAATTTACTGAATCACTGCAATGCATGCAAACTCAGGTGCCGGCTTGTCATGACTGCACTTTGTGGCTGCATCCAAGTTCACATCCCATTTGAAGAGGACCAGAATGCTGCCTTATATCTATCTGCAACACCTAAAACCGTGAGATAATGAAAGCTGAGTGCATTAAATACTGCCATAATCAGCTGCTTACACTGAGATTGTGAGCGCCTAAGCAGCTCAGTTACATTTTATGGCAGGAGCTGTTGGAGAGTGCAAAGTACCGGTGTGAGAGAAAAAGCAAGGCAAACCGGTTTTAGAACTGGTCTACAACCTACTGTAATGGGATATGGTTGATTACTGTCAAATATGATTGATGAACTGTTTGCGCATATAGCGGGTCATGGAGCATATAAGTACAGTGGCATTTTGTGCTTTATGATGAGCTGGTTTCAACCTGGTACACCTGACACTATTTTAAAGCTGGATGGATTTCATCTTATTTGAGCAGACAGAAATCTATTGTGATGTAGAAATAAGACAGGAGGTGGACTGGTCATCTATGTGAATGAGGAATGGAGTAAAAAGGAGCATATCCTACTCCACTGCGACACTGAGCAAGGCCCTTAACCTGAAAATCACTCTGGGGCGCCGTACAATAGCTGACCCTGTGCTCTGACCTTCAAAAGTCATGCGAAAAAATTAGTTAAATCTACAGTATGTAATTTAGGAAATCAAATGCTGGCTCTCAGAATGCATCCATGTTATTTGCACAGTGTGATAAATTACATCATCCTTATTAATATTTATTATTCTCCCTCTGCAAGGGGGAGATAGCAACGGACACGATTTGTCCTATCACCAACACTTTTTAATGATGACTCACTCTGACCCTGCAGTTGTGATATGTGGTGACATCAACCATGTGACTTTAGAAGGAACGATGATAAATTTCTATCAGTTTGTGACTGGTTCCACTTGAGGAAATAAAAAGCTGGACCTGCTGTATTCAAATGTTAAAAATGTCTTTAAGTGTAATCTACTGGCTTCTTTAGGACTGTTTATCTGATACGAATATGAGCAAAACTGGAGCACCACAAGGAACAGTCCTGTCTCCACTTCTCTTTACTCTGTATGCCTACGACTAGAAAAATAACACCAGGTCATGTCACTTTCAGAAATTCTCAGATGATTCTGCACTTATGGAGTATGCTGAAAAAGAGGATGAGACATATAGGAGTCAGGTGGAAAAGTTTGTTTCTTGGTGCAAAGAGAATTGTCTGCATCTTAACATAAGCAAAACAAAGGAACTGCTTAATTACTTTTGTTGCACCAAAAAGCTTCTATATCAGGTCACTGTTCAATGAGCAGATGTAGAATGGTCCACTCCTACAAGTACTTAGGGGACCATACTAATGACAGGTTGGACTTATCTCAGAACACAGAGGAACCAGATAAGAAAGTGCAGAGCAGGCTCTTTTTCCTTAGGAGACTGCATTCCTTTAATGTGGGAAGTGACATCCTTCACATCTTTTATGCTCTCTGATGGCCAGTGTGTTTTTCTATGCTGTGGTATGCTGGGCTGGTAACATCACATCAAGAAAGGCCCACCGAATCAACAAGCTAATTAAAAGTTATAGAACGCACTCTGAACCTCATGGAGGTAGTAGCAAAGGAGAGAATTAAAATAAAACCAAGTGCCTTTATGAAAAATGCTTGCTACACATCCTCTCTCTGACACACCGAGTACTTTCAGCCAATAAATTATTCAGCAGAAGTGTATCAAGCATTACTGGGTCTCCTTTATACCAACAGCAATACATCGGCAGAATGCCTCACTGGGTCGGTGACAGCAAAGTCAGAACTTTTCTTTCTTTTAATTTTCTTGCTACATAGTTATTCTGGTATGTGTTCAGGCCAACATGTGTGTATATATTTATTTCTTTACTTACTAACTTCTCTACCTATGTATGTATTTATTTATTTTAAGAGCTTCTATAAAAACCTATAAAATTCTATCTTGTGATGCGTGGGTCACAGACTTGCACAGGAGGGCAGTCCAGGTTTCTGAAAAAATCAGCTTTATTATTATCAAGACAGGAACATTCTCAAAGCACTTATCCCAACAGAAGCTTTCACTTCAGTACGTACAACAAGCAACACTGTTGTTATCAGTCGTCCTGCATTAACTCACTTCTTTAGACTAAAAAGAACAGACAACCTACTTCACCAAGCAGGTTCATTCTGGAGGAGAGATGACAGAAAAGTGAGCACATGGCCAGGTCAGTGGTCAGTTTTAAATGTTCCCTGAATCGAAAATTAAACACGTTACACGGTGAGCCTGCAAACTTATAGTTGCGGCAGCAGTGGACAACCTATTGCTGCCCGTTTCAGCACACAGTGTAGCTTTGGAGTTCTCGAGTGCCCATTAGGGGGGTGCCAGGGTTTCAAAAATCTCACACTATCTGAAACATAGCATAAAGCACAATCGTTGCCAGCAAACCATAAGTTTAAAACAACTGCACACAAACAGGTGATTCATGAGTTAGTAGATAACAATTTATCCCCACAATAAGTAGTGTCTCATTTTGAAGTTGTATGTAAAATTATACAGCTATTCCTAAATCTTTATGATCAAAATGTGTGCAGTGAGAATTTCTTTAAGCGACAAAAATAAGTGGTAAGAACACTGCAGTGCTACAATCAGCAGCTCTGCCTGAGCCACTCATCTGCTACCGGAGAAATATGGGAGGAGATTGGATAGTTAACTAAACTGTTGATGTAGTTACTGTTAAAGAGAGCTATGCAGAACTGAGAGATTAGGCTGCAAATTAAGTATTTTTTAAAATTATTTGGAGTTTGTTTTTAAATTTCTATATAAAAAGAAATTAAATATATATATACACACACACATTAAACAAATATATATATATATATATATATATTGTCACGCACGCGCGAGTAGGGGACCACGGATGGACCTTAATACGCTCAGGAAGACATTCGCCAGCAGGGAGTGGCGGGGTACTAACCTTTCTCCTCTTATTTCCTACAGAAAAAAAGACGCTCCGCCGCCATAAGCCTCCTTCTTCCCGCAGCACGTTACTTCCGCCCTTCCTCCGTCCACTACTCCTGACGTCATCAGTCCCATCTTCCACCACGGTTCCTTCCCAGCATTCCTCCACTTCCGGCTCCTCCTCCATAAAATGGCCGCCGACGCCATCACTGGTGTCGTGCATTGAGAAACTGTTTTGTTTTGTTGCTTATGACCTGTTTTTTT
>JANRMT010053173.1:0-13375 GCA_026402145.1 Polypterus bichir lapradei | reverse complement strand
ACCATAAGCACACAGCCAAGATATCAAAGGAGTGGCTTCAGGACAACTCTGTGAATGTCCTTGAGTGGCTCAGACTTGAATCCGATTGAACATCTCTGGAGAGATCTTAAAATGGCTGTGCACCGACGCTTCCCATCCAACCTGATGGAGCTTGAGAGGTGCTGCAAAGAGGAATGGGCGAAACTGGCCAAGGATAGGTGTGCCAAGCTTGTGGCATCATATTCAAAAAGACTTGAGGCTGGAATTGCTGCCAAAGGTGCATCGACAAAGTATTGAGCAAAGGCTGGGAATACTTATGTACATGGGACTTCTCAGTTTTTTTATTTTTAATAAATTTGCAAAAACCTCAAGTAAACTTTTTTCACGTTGTCATTATGGGGTGTTGTGTGTAGAATTCTGAGGAAAAAAATGAATTTAATCCATTTTGGAATAAGACTGTAACATAACAAAATGTGGAAAAAGTGATGTGCTGTGAATACTGTCCGGATGTACTCTATCTATCTATCTATCTATCTATCATATAGTGCCTTCCACAGATCTATCTATCTATATATCTATCTATGCACTGTAGATAGATAGATAGATAGATAGATGGATAGATGGATAGATAGATGTGAAAGGTGCTATATAATGCTAAATGTTAGATAGATAGAAAGCTTGCATATTGTAATCTTTTTAGTTAGCCAATAAAAGGTGTCATTTTGCTTGACTTTTCACTACATTCATAATGGCTAACATTGTACAATACCCCAGCACTTTAGGCACAAACACTAAACAGAGCAGAACAAAGGAACAAAAGGAGTTTCCTAAAGACTAGTCCACAGCAAGCAAGTCCCAAAACACAATCAAGAACTCCAAATCCTTAAGCTGAATCATCAAAGTCAGCACATCCAAGCAGATTCAGAAGCAGGCCCAGAGCTCCACAATAAATGAAATGATCAACTCCTGAGGCATCTCAGCTGACTTAAATAGCAAGTGGGAGGAGTCAGAATTTGTGATGTCACGATGGCCCCACCTCCTAGGGCTCCACCCACAAAGGAAAATGAATGCAGTAATCCCTCGCTATATCGCGCTTCGACTTTCGCGGCTTCACTCTATCGCGGATTTTAAATGTAAGCATATCTAAATATATATCACGGATTTTTCGCTGGTTCGCGGCTTTCTGCGGACAATGGGTCTTTTAATTTATGGTACATGCTTCCTCAGTTTGTTTGCCCAGTTGATTTCATACAAGGGACGCTATTGGCAGATGGCTTAGAAGCTACCCAATCAGAGCATGTATTACATATTAAATAAAACTCCTCAATGATATACGATATGTTTGCCGTGCGGTGCTTGATTGTTTGCTTGTCTCTGCCTCTATCTCACCCTCTCTGACATTCTCTGCGCCTGACGGAGGGGTTGTGAGCAGAGGTGCTGTTTGGACAGAAGCTGTTTGCCTAGTGAATACGGAGGCACCTCTAAGAAATGCCGCTTTATCGCGGTGCTTCCAAAAGCACACTTATTGATTTTTTGATTGTTTGCTTTAATCTCGCGCTCTCTCTCTCTCTCTGACGTTCTCTGCGCTTGACGGAGGAGATTTTGAGCAGAGGGGCTGTTTGCACACAGGCTGTTTACTTAGAAGATACTGACGCTCCTCTAAAAAATGCCAGCAAACTTAAAAGCACACGTATTGATTTTTTGATTGTTTGCTTTTCTTTGCAAGCGCTCTCTCTCTCTCTCTGAAATTCTCTGCTCCTGAAGAGAAGAAGATATATTTGCATTCTTTTAATTGTGAGAAAGAATTGCCATCTCTGTCTTGTCATGGAGCACAGTTTAAACTTTTGACTAAAGGGTGTTATTTCATGTCTAGAGGGCTCTAATAATGTTAACAGTGTGGGAGAGTTTCTAAGGGCTTAAAATATATAAAAATAACCATACAAACATATGGTTTCTACTTCGCGGATTTTCACCTATCGCGGGGGGGTCTGGAACGCAACCCCCGCGATCGAGGAGGGATTACTGTATAAGGAAACTCACAGAGACAGAACATAAGGAATCCAATAATCAGCAACGTTAATTAAAATTACATAAAAATGTGAAAAGTAATAATGCAAAAACAACAATGACAGCAATTAAACACCTAAACGCATGTTAACAGGTAACAGTCATATGCTGGCCACATCACATTTTTTATTCTTTCTTTCTTGTAAACCTGGACCACTTCTACTGAGTAAACCAATAATATTTTATGAGGTGTCACCCAAACCTTACTATCTCACTCTTTATTTCCTCAATCTTCATCATTTTAAATATCACAAAATAACTCACTTATTTAAAATTTGGGCTACCAGCTAGTGACAGATGAACCCCTGACTCCAAAGTGACAACACCAGACAAGACACTACTTGGAATAGTTTTCTTCAACGTAAATTGTATTCATGCATGTGACACTTAAAAAGATTTTTGATGTTATCAGTTGTTGATGACACCTGATGAAAATAACAATCGGCCCCGCCGCCCCCACACCTACAATGCGTCGATTTGCGAGGTGAGTTTACCTTTCTCATGATTTGTTTTGTCTTGCATTTCTCACAGAATGGCTTGTCTTCACCTTTCATATCTTCTTCCTCTAAAAAATGTTGCAGCGCTCCCTCCTAGGAGTGAAAACAGGTTTAACTGGAACAGGGAACGTGTAAGTCATAGTGAGCCCTCATCCGTGACTGCCACGGGACACGAGAAGGTGAGGGAATGAACTGAAACAGGACCGTCTCTGGCTTTGTTTTGGTTTTTTTTTGGTAGAGACAAAGGACGGTCGTCTCTGATCCTCCATTGACTATCATAAATGAAATAAAATCACCATTCAGATTACTTAACACATCTCCTGCATGCTCAACTAAGTCACCGGGTCTCCTTGACTTACTAAACTGGACTTTCTGAATTTAGAATGATACCCTTTGGGTTAGTCAGATTTCCAATACATTTGTAATTTGCATTTTTGGGACATTTTTTGGTGCCTACAGTACAGTCATATGAATAAGTTTGGGAACCCCTCCCAGCCTGCATAATAATTGACTCTCCTTTCATCATAAAACATAACAGTGGTATGTCTTTCATTTCCTAGGAACATCTGAGCACTGCGGTGTTTTCCGAACAAAGATTTTTAGTGAAGCCGTATTTACTCGTATGAAATTAAATCAAATGTGAAAAACTGGCTGTGCACAAATGTGGGTCCCCTTGTCATGTTGCTGATTTGAATGCCTGTCACTGCTCAATGCTGATGACTTACAACACCAAATTGGTTGGATGAGCTTGTTAAGCCTTGAACTTCATAGACAGGAGTGTCCAATCATGAGTGGTAAAAGGTATTTAAGGTGGTCAATTACAAATTGTGCTTCCTTCTCTTTGACTCTCCTCTCAAGAGTGACAGACAGCATGGGATCATCAAAGCAACTCTCAAAAGATCTGAAAACAAAGATTGTTGAGTCTCCTGGTTTAGGGGAAGGCTACAAAAAGCCATCTCAGAGGTTTAAACTGTCAGTTTCAACTGTGAGGAATGAAATCAGGAAATGGAAGGCCACAGGCACAGTTGCTGTTAAACCAACCCAGCAGGTCTGGCAGGCCAAGAAAAATACAGGAGTGGCATATGAGCAGGATTGTGAGAATGGTTACAGACAACCCACAGATCACCTCCAAAGACCTGCAAGAACATCTCGCTGCAGATGGTGTATCTGTACATCGTTCTACAATTCAGCGCAACTGTATGGCAGGGTGATGAGAAAGAAGCCCTTTCTGCACTCACACCATAAACAGTTGTATGCTAATGTCATTTAGACAAGCCGGATTCATTTTGGAACAAAGTGCTTTGGAGTGATGAGACACAAATGGAGTTATTTGGTCAGAACAAAAAGCACTTTGCATGGCGGAAGAAGAAAAACACCTGCTACCTCCTGTCAAATTTGGTGGAGGTCCCATCATGCTGTGGGGCTGTGTGGCTAGTTCAGGGACTGGGGCCCTTGTTAAAGTCGAGGGTCGGATGAATTCAACCCAATATCAACAAATTCTTCAGGATAATCTTCAAGCATCAGTCACAAAGCTGAAGTTACGCAGGGGTTGGATATTCCAACAAGACAACGACCCAAAACACAGTTGGAAATCTACAAAGGCATTCATGCAGAGGGAGAAGTACAATGATCTGGAATGGCCATCACAGTCCCCTGACTTGAATATCATCGACAATCTATGGGATGATTTGAAGCAGGCTGTCCATCAACTTGAACTGAACTGGAGAGATTTTGTATGAAGAATAGTCAGAAATACCTCCATCCAGAATCCAGACACTCATCACAGGCTACAGGAGGACAGCGTCTGGAGGCTCAAAGGGGCAAAAGGAGGCTCAACTAAGTATTGATGTCATATCTCTGTTGGGTGCCCAAATGTATGCACCTGTCTAAATTTGTTCTGATGCATATTGCATATTTTCTGTTAATCCAATAAACTTAGTATCACTGCTGAAATCCTCCTGTCTCCATAAGGCATGTCAGATATTAAAAGGAAGTTGCTACTTGGAAAGCTCAGCCAATGAGAAACAAAAATCCAAAGAATTCAGAGGGGGTCCCAAACTTTTTTCATACGACTGTATGTGTTAGCGTATATAGATAAAGGGACCTTGTCTTGGATTGCCTTTGCTGGTAACTTGTTTTTGCCGTTTTATTCTCCCCGGAGCTTCACTGCTCGCCTGAGCCGTCTAAAGTGTAAATATGTGATGGGGCTTTGTGGGTGATGTCCCCCTCTAGTGGCTAAGATAATGAAATTCAAGCTAAAAATGTTGCTCATTTAGTCCTTGTCTCTGATAGACTGTGCAATCCAGAGAAAGCCCGTTGTCCACTTTTAAAAATAAAGTAAATTGGTCAAAGTAATAATAATAAATAACGTCTGTCACCGATGCCATCAGTATGTTTGTGAAGGTCTTGGGAGAGCTTTTTGCTTTTACCCATCATGAGATGCTTCTCGTGTGACACCTCGGTGATGATCGTCCATCAATTAGGACTGAAGCAGCTGATATTCATTTGCACTGATACGGGGCTAGCAGGATTGACAGATGTCAGGGGGTTTCTTGTCTTTCCAGGCCTTTTTGCACCTCCTTTTATTTGTGTGTTCGATACTTGTTCCCTGGGTCATCCCACTTTACTACACATAACTTAATTTATGGATTTGTTTGTTCTGATTTCTTTGTATGTGAGGATTAGTTGGGTTGTTACCGACATCTGGTGACAACTTCATGTCAATAGTCACATTAGAAATATCTTTACTGTGATAAACGTTTACACATTCAGTACTTCTTTTCCCCACTGTCTATGTATATATATATATATATATATATATATTGTGGCAGACAGCACGGTCCTTACCCGACCAGGGGGGTGTGGAAGAGTATATTCAGGGCATTACCTCCCAAAAGCACTGGATGGCAGCCCCGGGGGTGTCGGCAATGCCTTTTACTACCATCAGGATACACGAAGAATACATCTGCGTAGGGCCCCAACTGTGAGGGGGGGCCCCGACTTACAATTTTTTTTTTTTTGTTGTTGGGCTGTGGGCCTGGGGCCCCTCTTATGCCCCTGGCACTGCAGCCGTCTGTGCCAGTCCCTCATGTCGTGTGTCACGATATCCTCCTCATCCTAAATTTTATCGTTCTGAGCCGAATTCGGAAGGGCAAGGGTAGGAGCAGGGGGGCAGCAGGCAGGGAATCGGGGGCGTGGCCGTGGGACTGGAAATGTATAAATAGCGATCGCTCAGTCTGGATAAACCATTGCACAACGTGGATCGGTGGCGGATGGTGCGTTTTTGGAAATTCAGTTCAGTGCATCTCTTAGTCTTATTAACAATGGTAATTTCTTATCCAAATTGCAATCTTCACCTAAATCCCTAATAATATTGTCACGCCATCATATCTTTGCCAAACGCACGATAGCAAACGTTAATTTTAGAGATTCGCTTCGGATTTATTCAGAGAGATCCCCATAAAATCATGAAATATCCCTATGTTACCGGCCTTTACAAATCAATATTTTACCACTCTGCATACACACAAGCGTACATGTAGGCCTACTGGTCATCTAAGGCCTTTTCCAGACGTTTTATTAGAACACCTTCCTGAGCTCCAGGGGGAAACCCCCCCCTTCCAGGGCCTGCACATTTCTGAACCACGTAGGGCCCCCATACTGCTGAGAATGGCCCTGCTTCCATAAGGCTCCATTGGAGTTTGGCACATCCCTGTTGCGTTCCTGTGGGCACCACCAAGGGGTCCTATTTTTGACGGGCTTCCATCACACCTAACGAGCCACCTGCAGTGTTCCCGGGGCTGCCTACCATCATTTCCCGGGAGCCAGAGGCCGGGAGATGGAGGACAAAGCTTTGGCAGGAGGAGTGGAGAAGGACTGAAAGAGAGAGAGAAGAGAAGTAGAGAGAAGAAAAGTGTGCTGTGTTTATTGTGCTGGGAACTGTGTAGGGGGGAAAAGAAAAAAACAAAAAACAAGGTGTGTGTTGAACTTGTGTCCACGTCGGTCTGTGTCGGGGTTGGGGAGCTGGTGAGCCTTCTGGTGGCCATAAAATATATATTGTCACAGACAGCCAGGGTCCTTGTCTGGCTGGGACACCTCTTCACCGAGAGGACCTGGGGAGCAAGCATGGCTAGAACAGATCCTCGCCCGGGATGCTAGCTGGCAGCCCCCGTGAGTTGTAGCGGTGCCTCGGATTCATGGGAGATGGAGTTGGATACAACTCCGTTAGGATCTGGGGGGCACCGCCAGGGGGTGCTGCAGCTGTTGCTGAGCCCTAGAGAGCAGGTCTTCTGCCACACCTGGAAGTGGAACATTGAGCTCCTGGAGCACTTCTGGGTGGGCAGCCACCACGCCAAGAGCCAGAGTTGGGAGACAAAGCTTGCCAAGAGGAGTTGAGGAGAAAGAAAATAGAGAAGGAAGAGTATTGTGCAGTGTTCTGTAAAGTGGGACTGTGTTGTGCCTGTGGGAAACCAGGAAGGCGTTTCCCACGAGGTGAAGAGAATAAAACCATTTGTGTTTAATCAGTGTGCCTGCTGCGTCTGTCTGTGTCGGGTTAAGCGCTGGTATAGCGCCATCTACTGTCACTATATATATATACAGTATATATAAACAAGTAAAAACTGAACAGTTGTGAGGGCTTATGTATTCATCCCCTTTGGTATGACACTTCTAACTAAGACCTGGTCCAACCAGTTACTTCAGATGTCCCATGATTAGTGGATTAGGGGCCACCTGTGTGTAGTCAAAGTGTCACATGATCTGTCACATGATGTCGGTTCTGAAAGAACCCCTGACTCTGCCACACCACTAAAGCAAGCAACATGAAGACCAAGGAGCTCTCCAGACTTGCTATGAAACCCCTAAATGAGATCTGGTCTAACCTTTGAACTTCAGAAGCCCCATGATTAGTTGTTGAGGGTCCACCTTGTGTGCAATCCAAGTGTTATATGGTCTGTCACATGATGTCCTGTTCTGCAACATCAGTAAGCAAGCAACATAAACCAACAAGGAACACTCCAAAGAGGTCAGAGAGAAATTTGTGGAGAAGTAGAGAACGGGGGGGCTGCACAGTTGCGCAGTTTCCTCCCACAGTCCATAGACATGCAGGTTAGGAGGATTGGCGATTCTAAATTGTCCCTAGTGTGTGCTTGGTATGTGAGTGTGGGTGTGTGTGTCCTGCGGTGGGTTCCTGCCTTGCGCCCTGTGTTGGCTGGGATTGGCTCCAGCAGACCCCCATGACCCTGTGTTCGGATTCAATGGGTTGGAAAATGGATGGATGGATAGATGGAGAACGGGGTGGGATTATAACAAAATACCCCCCCCCCTCCAAAGCACCATTCAATCCAATACAACAAAACAGAAAGAGTCTGGCACCACAACAGACCTGACAAGAGAAGGCCGCCCACCAAAACTCACAGACTGGGCAAGGAGGACGTTCATCAGAGATATAACAAAGGAGAACATTGAAGATCCATGGAAGAGATCTGTCCATAGGACCACTTTAAACCATACAATCCACAGAGCAGGGCTTTATGGGAAAGTGGTCAGGTAAAAAGTTATTACTTCAATTAAAAAAATAAGAAAACTCATTTGGCGTTTGCCCAACAGCATTTGGTGGACTCCCCAAACACGTAGAAGAAGGTTCTCTGGTCAGATGGGACTAAAATTGTACCTTTTGGCCACCATGGAAATGCCATGTGTGGCGCAAACCCAACACTTCCCATCACTCTGAGGATGCCATTCCCACAGTGAAGTATGGCGGTGATAGCATCAGGCTGTGGAGACAGGAAAACTGGTCAAGACTGAAGGAAGGATGGATGGCACTAAATACAAGGACATTCTTGAGGAAGACCTGTTTGACTGGGATGAAGGCTTACCTTCCAGCAGGACAATGAGTGACATTATTCAAATATTAGGACAATCTGGACAAGAACAACAAAACTCGCCAGTCCTATCCGCTTCATTCCTCTAAATAATCATCAAGTCGAGTTTTGAAAGTCCCTTAAGTCCTCCTGTCCACCACACTACTTGGTCACTTACTCCAGGTATCTGTGGTCCTCTGTGTGAAAAAAACGTCCTCATGTTGGTGTGAAATTTCCCCTGGTGTCCCCCGTGTTCTTGACGAACTCATTTTAAAGTCACCGTCTCGATCCACTGGACTGATTCCCTTCATCATTTTAAACACTTCAGTCAGGTCTCCTCCTCTTCATCTCCTTAAGGCTCAGCTCCTTCTGTCATTCCTCTTTGTTTATGCCCTGTAGCCCTGAATCAGCCTGGTTGCTCTTCTCTGGGTCTTTCTCTAGTGCTGCTATGTCCTTTATGAAGCCTGGAGACCAAAACTGAGCACAGGTATCCTGAACTTACTGCTACAGAGACACTGGAGCGGACTAAAGGGAAACACTGAAATGTCTTGGAATGGTCGAGACCACAACCCAATGGAGAATCAGTTGCATGACGTGAAGATGTCTGGACACCAATGCAACCCATTGAAATTGAAGGAGTTGGAGAAGTTTGGCCTTGAGGAATGGCCGACAATTCCAGTGGCGAGGTGTGCTAAGCGAATAGAGACAATCAACAAGTCACCTGCAGCACAAGGTGGGCTATACAAAGTACTGACTTGGTGTTGAATACTTAAGCACACTCAGGATTCAAATCAAAAATATTTTGCACTTTCAAAGTGGTGGGTATTTTGTGTGAACCAAATGGTGCGGACCCCAGAAATCAATTTGAATTCCAGATTGTAAGGTGAGAAAAGAGAACGTCGAGGGGAGATGAATGCAGGGCCCTCTTAACGCATGGGCACGCTGGGCACAGGGGGTCACATTTTTTTTCTGATGCCTATGTATGTTTCTGTTTTGCTATCAAAACGGGGGTCCCAGTGCTCTACTTTGATGCTATTAAGACGGCCCCCGGATGAACACTTTGGCCAGGCACTGCGTGTGTAGAATTAGCACATCACAACTTGAAAAAACGCGTTCACACACATCGTGGCGTAATCTTAAGTGAGAAGAGGTAGTAAGAGGACAAAATCAACAACGGATCAAGCACACATGAAAGACCCTCTGTCTGTTGGGGAAGAACTTGCTGAAGTGGACCACCCTTGAATCAACACACGAGTGAACCGTGAATTTTTTTTTTTTTTATTCTCACCAGCCGAGCTGATGCGTCCATCGAGAGGGGCAACGAAATGTCCAGATAAGACAGCATGGTTGTCGTCTCCGTGTTGCATCTGAGACACGTCAGAGAGTCCAGCAGCGCGACTTCATAGACCTGAAAGAAAACAAAAATCAAAAACGTCTGACAGATTAAGAAGCCAGAAATACCCAGAGGGTGGGGTTGGCGATGGAAAAGACGGGGAATGGAGGCTATTTACTACACCATCGGTGACGGGCTCAACGTATTTTCTTAATTGAGAAGAGTTACTGACACACCTCTAGTAGTCGTCCGCAGTCGAGCACACTCACCAGTGCCGATCAGCCCAGAAATGAGCAAACATTTGGCACCGTGAGGCAGGAACAGCAGCTCCGCGTGACCACTACGCCTACTTATTAAAACATCTGGAACTAAACGATTAAAACCAAATGAAAATCTTTAACCTTTATTCACCTCCTGTCACCTGTTTGCAAGTTACGTGTGCACTCGACGTCTCTGTCAACAGCTGTCACTACTCACGAGGTGACCGGGCCACACATGTGCGTTGTTTTAGTTTCGGTGAGCTGCTTCACTCCAGGAAGAGATAGTGACTTCCTATAAATATGCTGCAAAAATGCTCTTTATTTGTCAGTAGTGTTTTACGAACGTTACTGTTCATTTCAATGGAGCAAGCGTTGGAAAGAGTACATCTTAACGAAGTCAGTGTGTTTGTCCAGTTGCTTTGTCTCTGTCAGTCCAACAGATGGTGCATCACAGGCATTTGTAGTAATAAAATGCATTGCATTTGTCATTCCAACAGATGGCGCATCTCAAACGTTCACACTGCTTGTATGAATCCCATACCAAAGGTCATAGAACAGAGACATTTGCATTGTATTTGTCATTCCAACAAATGGTGCAGCTCAAACATTCACAATGCTTGTATGAATCCCATACCAAATGGTATAGAATAGAGAAATGTGCTTTACATTTTTCATTCCAACAGATGGTGCATCTCAAACATTCACACTGCTTGTATGAATCCCTTACCAAATGGTATAGAATAGAGATATTTGCATTAAATTTGTCATTCCAACGGATGACACATCTCAAATGTTCACACTGCTTGTATGAAACCCATACCAAAGGTCATAGAACAGAGACATTTGCATTGCATTTGTCATTCCAGCAGATGGTGCATCTCAAATGTTCACACTTATTGTATGAATCTCATACCAAATGGTTTAGAATAGCGAAATTTGCATTACATTTTTGATTCCAACAGATGGTGCATCTCAAACATTCACACTGCTTGTATGAATCCCATACCAAATGGTATAGAATAGAGAAATCTGCATTACATTTTTCATTCCAACAGCTGTCACATCTCAAAAGTTCACACTGCTGGTATGAATCCCATACCAAAGGCCATCGAACAGAGACATTTGCATTGCATTTTTCATTCCAATAGATGGTGCATCTCAAACATTCACTCTGCTTGTATGAATCCCTTACCAAATGGTATAGAATAGAGAAATCTGCATTACATTTTTCATTCTAACAGATGGCACATCTCAAATGTTCACACTGCTTGCATTAATCCCATAGCAAATTGCATAGAACAGAGACATATGCATGGCATGTGTCATTCTAACAGATGGCACATCTCAAACATTCGCACTGCTTGTATGATTCCCATACCAAATGGCATAGAAGAAAGACATATTCAGTGCATTTGTCATTCCAACAGATGGCGCATCTCAAACATTCACACTGCTTGTATGACTCCCATACCAAATGTCATATAATAGAGAAATACACATTGCATGGTGCTCTACAAACATGAGATGTATGCTGGCTACTTAGATTTCAGCTCATCTTAGAAGGTACCACAGCTAGCGGTTTAAGAGCATTCTGGCCTAGTGCTAAAACACTAAACAAATAATTATGTGTGAATGTGTCTTAACAGAGTATATGTAAGGCTAAGGGGGATAATAAATAAACAAAATAGAACAAAATAACATTTATAATAAGACAATGAAAAGCAAACATCCAAAGAAAAGGTACTTGAGCCGGGGCTGTGACATTTTGTCATGGAGAGAGCTTTATTCCTCACTGCTAAATCGTCTTTTATAGTTTTGACAATAGTTTGGCAATGGCTAACAACAAAAAGCAAACTGAACCTGAAGATGTGACGATGTGGCAGTAGTGCCCTTACCTTTCTTACATCCTCCACGTCAATAGCATTGATCACCATCTGGAAAAATTCTTCCAGGTCTTGCTGCTTGTTAACTAAAAGAAAGAAGACGTGACAGATGAAGATGGTGTTTCCTTCCTCGTGGACTCACTCTGTGTCACACACGTGTAGATGTTCTTCACACTCTTGGCTCCCAAAACGACCCATTAGTGAAGGCTGACGACACTTCTGTCACATTCCTGTTCTTCATGATACTCACTGATTAGTGAAATGAACTGGGACCCTCAAAGCACGTTGCTCCAAAAATGTCCACTAGAGGGGGAAATCACCATCAAACCCCGGCGAGTAATAAGAGCAAACACAGAGTCTTTACTAATAATAATAAAAAAAAAAAATTCTCAACCAAACACACTCTTCCACAAGAGTGGAGATCCAGAGGAGCACAAAAGACAAAAAGGAGCTGCCCGCAACTCTTAAGGCAATCCAACACAAACACCTGTCAAATTCAGTTATCCAAATGTCAAAAATGGAGCAAGAAGGTAAAAAAAATATTAAAGATTAACAAAAGCACAGAACTTTACAGAGAAACACATTCGGATGTCTAAGGGCAGTTTCTGGTGGTGACTGTCAGATGGCCTCGCCGCTTGGGGGACCACCAACAAAACACAGGCAGCCTACACACACAATCAAAATGAAAAACAAAGAATAAAACAACTAAAGTAACAGGAACCTAACGAAAGAATCAAGAAGGAACAAAACATACGTAAAACACGAATCTGAACCCTCAACTGTGCCCTGGGTATGAGGGCTGTAGAGAGCACCTGGGCAAGGGGTGGTCTGGTGGAAAGTTGGGCTAAGGCTCAGTCTGGCAGGGGGCTGGCGAGGGCAGAACTCGGAGAACGCAAGTGAGAAAGAAGAGGAGAAAATGGAGGGGAGGAAGAGGCCTACGCATGGGATTTGAACGCTGAGTCCCTCCTTCTGTGTTAAGCTGCAGCTCAGCTCAGCTCAAGTGTCTCTTCTTTTCATGTATCCTTACTATTGTCATAGAAATATTGTTTGAATCATTTCTTAACTTTTATTAATCTATTATGTCAGGAACATATTTATCAGTTCTTTGTCCTATCTACCTTGCTCTGTTTATGCTGAGCCTAATGGGGTGGGACCCTCAATGCTGCAGCTATGGGACCACCTGTATCCCTGAAAAGGCCTGAAAAAGCTTTAGGGCTCATAAGTGCATCTGCTTCAGCGCACCTTCTGGTTACTGGACTTTGTTTTCGATATCATTTTGTCTTTTTACCTTTTGTTCTTTGCGTCATGGCTCTATTTTTGAATTTCGACTTAGCACCATATAATACATAAATAGATAGATGTGAAAGTCACTATATAACAGATAGATAGATAGATAGATAGATAGATAGATAGATAGATAGATAGATAGATATGAAAGGCACTATATAACAGATAGATAGATAGATAGATAGATAGATAGATAGATAGATAGATA
>JANRMT010053171.1:0-11595 GCA_026402145.1 Polypterus bichir lapradei | reverse complement strand
ACTGTAGAAACGGAACAGACATGAAATGCGTGTGTTCCAAATAACGATCTATTATTTCCACTCTAAAACTCCACTTCACTCCCAGATACTCAATCAAGGCATGAGCTGAGAGAAGTTCGTGCACGTTCTAAATTGGTGGGGGGATGGAATAGCCGGCTGCTCCTAGCTTCTCTTTATCAGAACATTTAGAGGACAAAGGGCGCTGGCGGAGAGGTGTGAAGAGATTTAAGAAGCAATTTAAGGTGGGACGGAATTACGAGTTTTTTCGTAGGCTCTGGTAATTCTAGTGTTAACAATGTTTGACACTTCAAGTTGTCTGACACACTTGTTTTCGATTGAGAGTACAGCCAAGCTACTAAGTTTGTCTTGTTACGTGGTAAGAACAATTGTTCACATGCAGCAGCAGTCACTGGTATAGTCAGCAGTAACGTGTAAGCCCTGCAAACGTTACTGGAAGTAGACAACAGTGCACAGTGTTCAATCAGCAACAGTTCATCTACTTCAAAATCAGTCGACTTGGTTGACAGGATCGATTTAAAATATGCATGAAATAACAACAATTGAGCAGAAAATGCCAGTGAAATGTCAGTGCTGTATCGTTCAACGAGAAGATCGACAGCAGCATACAATTGGTTGTCAGCCATCGAGGTCAGAGTTGATGGTAACAATGAACGTTGAAGCCACTGCATTGAGACTGTGAAACCCTTGTTTTAGTTAAGTTATTAAAAATAAAAAAATCTATATGGCCCCGAGTGGGCCCCCCAAGCTTGTAGGCCCTTGTGCTTTGAACAATGTGCACAATCCACTGCTACGCCAGTGGCTGTTTTATTATTTACTAAGTTATCCAAATCAATCTTGAGATCAGGTTCAAATAATTAATGTTAATATTGTAACTAATTTTTCAAAAACTGATATTTGTATATGGCTGAGAACAAATATTTTTATTTAATTTTGGTTATACAGAAAAAATGGATCAAACATTTTAAACCAGAAATCTTTGTTAGTTTTTGTTTAGTCAAATAGAAATGAGGTTGCAACACTTACAACAAAGTGGGATACTTTAAAGATACTAATGAAATCTAAACAAACAGTATATAAACTTCACACAAGTCACCAGGGACCTCATGCATAACGCCGTGCGTAGAATTCGCACTATAACATGACATAAGCACAAAAGCCAAAATGTGCTTATGCACAGAAGAATCCAGATGCAGGAATCTGTGCGTTCGCCAACTTCCGCATTCTTCCGCTACATAAATCCTGGTCAGCGTGGAAATTAACATATGTGCACACGCCTACTACCCCACCCCGACTCCTCCCAGAATTACGCCTCTTTGAATATGCAAATCAATATAAATAGCCCCTTACCTTCAGCACTTCAGAAAGGAAATGGCGAAAGCAGGGGAATAATAAAAAAAACACCTCAGCGAATGTGAAATGGAGGTCCTGCTAGCTGAAATAGAGGCCAGGAAAAATGTTTTATTTGGTAACTTAGGAAGTGACATTAGCAACAAAAGGAAATTGATGGAGTGGCATAGTGTGGTGGACGCAGTCAAGAGTGCTGGAGCAGAAAATCGTACTGTGACCGAATTAAAAAAGAAGTGGTCAGACACCAAAGTTGCTGTGTAAAGGAGAGTCACAGCTCATTATCTGCATGTTATTTCCACTGGAAGAAGTAGTAAACTCCCGGAGCTCGCGCCGTTTGAGCAGTGAGTTGCTGCAATTATTGGTGACACACTTATTGCCGGCATTTTACCAGTGGGGAAGGGAGATTCTGACATCACCGCAGATGCCGGTGAGTTTTTATTTCTTTTTTGATTACCATTATTCATACTCGTGTAAATAATTTGCATGAGTAATAAGACAAACAATCAGGTATTAATTACGGTTTATTTACTTCTAGACAATAGTACAAAAGCTGACCTCAATGCTGAGGACATGGTTCCTGGTGATGATGGTGCTGCTTCTGTGCCGACCACATTTTCAGGCGCTGGCTGCTCACACACCCCTGCCTTGGAAACTGGTTGGCAATCATCTGGCCGTGTGCTGACTGATGCAGTTCTAGAATCTCAAAATGCATTGGTGGATGCGGTGAGAGATGTGGCTAATGCACAACGGGATGTAGCCAATGAACTACGAAATATCAAGGCAGTATTGTGTGACATTAACCAAAAATTAAATGAATTTGTGAAAAAATAAATGATGCATCTGCTTACCTGTTTTTACATTCTGTTAATTACATTCATTCGACATTGTAATGCTGTCCGGTGTGGCCTAGCATTTGGTGGTCCAGGGTCAGGTTCATCATACTGCGTCTCTTCAGGAACGGGTAAATTACGAATGAGTGCCATATTATGTAGAATGTTTACATGGTGGCACGATGTGACATGCTTTCTGTGGACTATACAGCAGCACTCCACCAGTCTTATCCAGGCAGCGCCAACGGCCCATAAGCTGCCCTATAGTTTGTTCTACCACCACCTGAGCCCGAGAGTGGAGGTCAGTATAACATCGCTCTTGTTCAGTCAGTGGGTTGGCAAGAGGGGTGAGGAGCCACGTCTTCAGCGGGTACCCACTGACACCTGAATAATCGTGTTATATTGTTACATTGTACAGATAACATACAACTGTAACCAAAAAGGTAATAATTGTCTTATCTTACCGAGAAGCCAGCCATCAGGCACAGCACCATTTTCAAGTTTGTTCCCCACACTACTATGTCTCAGGGTGAATGAATCATGAGTTGAGGCAGGCCATCTCGCAACAACATTAGTGAGGGGCATTTTCATATCACTGATGATTTGCATATTAATACAGTGAAAATGCTTTCAATTTACATAAACAAATTCATTCTGTGAAGGTGCCTTTATAGCAATGTGTGTGCAGTTGACCGCTCCGATTACATTGGGAAAACCGGACATTGCTGCAAATTGCGCTTTGATGTTTGCCTGTTCAACCATAGTGTACGGAAATCTTATATATCTGTTTGACAAGCGGATAATACCATCCCATACAGCTGGCATGACACGACTCAGTGATGACTGAGAAATACCGGATCGGTCAGCCAGTTCAGGCTGAAAAGCTCCTGTGGCTAAAAACCCAAGAGTGGACAAAACTTGCAAAGGAGCAGGTAGAGCACAATTCCTCAAAGTCTGCCTTTGTAAAGCCGGCGCCAGTTCAGCACACAGCTCCAAGAGGATCGCTCTTGGAAATCTAAATCGACTTAGAAGCCAGTCATCATCATGTGCCAAGAAATCAGTATGATCTCAGAATACGCGTTCTCTTCTAAGCCTTCCATTTGCGAGGTCCTCTAGCAACGCTGAAGCGGCCATGCCAGTGGAATAGTTTGGCCATTCTGTGCACCATTATATTGTTATAGGTTGATTACAATCAGGTGCCTTAAATTTATGAACGATATGCTGTTAATTTCAGTGTATTTGATAAAGCCGCCGTTGTGGATGTGGATCTAATAATACACACAGGAACAGTAGCACTGCTTTGCCGCTGGGTGCCGCCAGTCTGCAAAACCGAGCGGAGAACTTGCGTACGCCAGGGTATGAGGTACCGTGGAAAAGTGCGTGGCTTTACACCAAGTGTAGGTTTTATACATCGCGATTTGAACGTGGAAACATTCTTACGCAACATTTCTGTGCGTACGCACCGTTTATACATGAGGCCCCAGATCTGGAAATCAAAATGTGGCCTAAGCATTGCGTGTTATCAATGCTATTTTCTACACCACTATTCTTACCGCTAATAATTTTCATCCATTTTGCAATTTGTATGCACTGTAAAAATTGCTTTGTTTTAACTGTACCTGTATGCCTGATTTTGACCTGCAAAGAAGTGGCATTTCACAAGTTTATTCCTGTGGAAAACAGGGGCTTGAAATGTATGTTTTGCATAAAAGATATTTGTACAGGGTGCATTTGTAAAGATCGACACATTATCACAGTGGGACACCTCACTGCAATGGATCCTTCTTTGATTTCAGGCTGAATGACCCTTCAAGTGGGTTATTTCATTGTTTTCAGCTAACTTACATGTGCTTAGACAGGGGAATCCTATATACTCACTATAATTCAAGTATATTATGTGAAGATGATTTCAGCTGTAAAATGCAGTAGTGAGGGCACAGGTACGTGAATGCAACATTTGCTATATAGCTGGCTCCAATCTTGTGCCCTTGAAAATATGAATCAGAATTCACTTCTGTCAGTAGTTCATTTCACATCTTACCTCCAGATCAGCCATCAAATGTAAAACATGTAAATACATGTGGCGAGATGCTACATACCAATCATTTCCTGGACCTCACAGGGTGATGTAACACACTGAAGGACTGTGATAAGTAGTGGTTATTACAAAACCTAGAGTAGGCAGTGCAAACATTGTCTACTAAATTTATGTAAGTAGAGTGACCAAATTTTATGAGAGCCCATGGGCGAAAGGATTTTATTTTCCATGTTTTCTTATTCTCACTTACATTTTCTATTTATTAAAATGCATACCATATCATTTTCCAATATCAAAACTGTTCACACATACAACCCCAAAGAACAAAGTGTTCTCGTACTGCTACATAAATCATATAAGTTAAGTCATTACAGAGTAGTACCAACAATGATAGTGAGGCAGACAAGCATCTTACATCGTTCTGTTTTGCCTTATGATTATCATCATTCTTTTTGCAGCGATTATAGGATTACATTCTAACTTTGTAGATATTAAAATGTGAAAAAAACTGTAAATACAGGTCTCAGTGTATATTGTCATTATTACAAAACAAAAAATGCCCAACGGGGTGGACTTCATGTTTTTGCCTTTTTTTCTAATATTGTTGTGATAGAACAATACGGCGTCAATAATTACAATACCTAATCTTTTTTTTTTATCCAAGTAATATCTGCATTTACTGTAAGTGGCTTACAGATAGGCACTTCAGATAATGGCTTAATTTATTTTAGGGCTAAAGTCATCTACATTTTCCATATATTTTCTGAACCTACATTTTCCATTATAGGGTCACGAAATGCAGAGCCTATCCCAGCAGCATAAGACACATCCACCCACATAATGACTGATACCTGGACAATATAGAGATGTAAAAAAAAAAAAAAATTGTGTTTTACTTAGGCGTTCATTTCAGTCTTTTTTAATGACTGCATATAGGATAGTTGCTCTGCAACTGTGAATTAAAATGTTATGATTTTTTTATCTTTGTGAATTTTTGCAAACATTATTTTTTTCCTGGGATTTTTTATTCTTTCCTTAGGTTTTGAAAAGTGTAAAATTCAGTTTCTTGTTTTATTTTGACTTGGCCATTGCTAGAGGCAGAGTCCCAGAAGTCATGTCACATGACATTATCACCATGACGCTTTTTAAGTCCACATCACATCTTCCTCCTTGTTCAAGTTTGTGGATGACTTTGCTAAAGGTGTCTCTTACTTTCCAGTTAGTTTCATCTTCTGATAAATAAAAACTTGTTGTGTGTATTTAACAATGAACTTTGTTTTTATGTATTGGACATTGACAATTTAATTCTTTAAAAGTATTTACTGTTTTGACATTGTCTAATCTTTTGGTAAATTTTAATTCCTTATCTCCTGGTCCTTTTCTTAAAGTACTCTGTTGGCCCGCCAGTGCTCACTCTACACCCTACAATTTTTTTTTTTTGGAGTTTTTTTTTGTCTTCTTAGGGAGTCAAGGCTGGGGGGCTTGCAAAAATCAGGGCCTGTTAAAGCACTTTGAGGCATTCCTTGTGTGATTGTTGGATATATAAAAAATAAATTGTTGTTGCTTTTTTTGTGGCAGAACATTAAAAAAAATGCTAAGCTAATGAATGGAGAGATTAATGGGTACATTTTAATATATATTTCACCTTCTGAATTGCTGATACAGTAAACCTTTGTTTCTAATATGTTATCTTATAAAATCATTTGTTATCTTATCTATTTTCTTTTCCTTAAATCACTAAACACAGCTGTAAAATTCCTGTTTTCCTAATATCCAGAAATTGGGAACTTTACTTTTAATGTTAATGGTGAAAGGCCAATAAAATTAAACACAGCACCCAATATTCCTTTATATCCCAGCTGTATAAAAGTGTCCTGTGGTACGTATCCATCTTATCATGTTTCATTTTTAAACTAATAAGATATGAGAAATGCCTTTGGGTAGTTCACATGAAACATCAAACACCACTATGAAATTTATCAAAAAAATGTAAAACTCTGTCAACTAGAGGCTAATACTTTTGTGTACAGTTGTTACTATTCTGGTGTCTGCCAGTAAAATATAGTGCAGTGGCATTCGTACAAAACTATGATGAATGCCTTTGTCTCCTTCTGGACAATGCCTTTTTTTCTGTATCCACAGTTACAGAATGATTAACATACTGTACACAGGATATGAATAAGGAGCTAGACACCTAATAATGTGTAAAATTTTAACCCAGGAGATGGGATCTGTTAGGCAGAAAAGCTAACCATCATCCTCATCTACTGTACATAAATATTTAACTTATAGACTTAAATATAATCACCTTACATACACAAACCTGTATTTCTCTAATCATCTATATATATAATTCACTAAGGGCACGCAAGACAGTGAACACAAGCAAGACAGAGCCCCGCCTGCCAACTCTAAGACCAGGGGATACACTCGACAGAGCCCCGCCCGCCAACTGTAACCCTCCTACTGCATCATGGGATACGCACGACAGAGCCACGCACGCCAACTGTAACCGTCCTCCCGAGTCCAGCGTCGCTCTCGAGGCACGCAACAACTCATCACACACAGCCTCAGTCGATTTCATCTGTGCAAAAGTCTACATACACCTATGAGCCACGTTGACTTTACACCGCACGCAAGACAGAAAGCCACAATCGCCAACTCACAGAGCCCCACCCACCAACTCTAAGACCATGTGATACGCATGCATTTAGTGTATAAATGGATATAAATAATTGCATGTAAACGATTCGCCAAAATCTGATGTATGTAACGATACTTTTTAAAACATTATTGTTTTTTCATCAGAAAACCCGGTTTCCACGTCTACCTGTATTAGTTTAAATGGCACTTTTACCACTCGCAATGGGGCAAACGTGCTGACTTATCATGTCAACACAGTGAATGCGGTGTCTATCTGTATATGTCTATGTTTTCCGTAGCCTGCTACAGGAAGGTACTCTCTCGACCATTGGCATTGGTTTCGCTCCTTGCTATTTTCATTATACTGCGACAGTGGTTTCCTAAGCCTTTGTTATACTGAATTCCTTTCTCAACGTTTTCCGTTCCTTTTCTTACACTGCCGTATGCTACGGCGGGCTTCGGCTAGTAGATATAAGTTTGTTAAGTGACACAATACAAGGTAAAAACATGTGTGACAGTAAAAAGCAGCTAAGAGAGGCTGGAAGAAAGGGAACAACAGTAAGTAGCAAGAAGAGGAAGGAGCTATAAACTGCATTGGAAGAAAATTTTATCTGTCTAGTTATAACAAATAAAATAAGGAAAACACATCTAACCAGAAATTTGATTGTATTTAAGTGAATTTCAAAGAACTGAACAAAGTTGAAAAAAAAATCACCACTAGGCTTAAGGAAGAGGGAGCAGTGAGTAGTGGACACATAATTAAAAAAGAGCAATCTGCAGACAAGGCCTGAAACTTAAAGGTTTTGGAAAAAACACACCCAGTACCGTGAAATCAATTATCTTCAGCTTACCTTGAACATTAGATGATTGCCATGCCATTTCCTTTTCCTCTGTCAGCTGTTTATATTTGGGAATTTAATCTTTCCATTAAAGTAACAAGCTCAAAGATATTTCTTTCTTTCTAGTGCTTAATTATTTTCAGCACAATAGGTGTTGGTTCAAAGAGGTTAGCTTTCAATTATAAAAACACATTTCCAGAGAGCGTGACACTCTCGTGGATAAACTGCTGTCTTCTTACATTGCGGCTCTTAAAGGCAACTATTCTCCTTGATCAACTGAATGCAGTTCTGGTGCTCTATTTGACAGTCTGCTGCAGTTTCTTTACATTTTAATTTGTTAGCCACTTAACCAAGTAATGGAGTTGATGTCCGCAACAGACTGGCTCACACACTCATAAAAAAGCATTATTGCCCAGTTCACTAATGAAGGAAAAGAAGCATTGATTGTATAAAAGGTAGTCACTTTTTTAATTTTTATATTACCAATTTAAGTTCAAAATTATATTCATTAATTTTGGAACAAACTCTCTCTGAACTATGAGAGGTGAACATACAGATTTCAGCCACCAGAGTCAGATAGTGATCCTTACACCTCTTCAGTTACTCACCAACTTGATTTAAGATACAATATGCATCCAATCACCTTAGTGACATATGCGTATCTTATACGAACGATAATCATTTGTGTGTCCCAGTTCATTTGTGAAGAACATAAATATGAAGAGACACGTAACCTTGAAAGGTCCCATGTGTCTGGCTTCATACTATTTGAAAGAAACTAATTTATTTGAACTAACTGAGAATTATTTAAATGGAAATACTATGCAATATCTACAAAGTGTAAATTATGGATTAACATTCATATTGCATAAACAATATATAAGACCTGCGGTCGGCTGGCGCCTTGCCCAGGGTTTGTTTCCTGCCTTGCGCCCTGTGTTGGCTGGGATTGGCTCCAGCAGACCCCCGTGACCCTGTAGTTAGGATATAGCGGGTTGGATAATGGATGGATGGATGGATGTATGGATGGATGGATAGATATATATATAAGACTGGGTAGTACTAAATTCTCAAGAAGATTCCATCCGACTGTTCTGATGTAGCTAGCTTAACTATAAAGATTTCACATAATGCATAATGAAATATTTGCACAAAATGAAAATAGGATGTTACCTTAGTAGGGCTTAATCTGTGATACTTGTAGTTATTTATGAAATTTTCAACATGTTTGAAACACAGTGGAATACATGGCCTACAGTTATTTACAATGGTTGCTTTGGCAACCTGTAGAACCAGGATAATAACAGACAATTTTCAGGACCCACATAGAAAACCACAGTTTAGGAGCCAGTTGAATAGTAAAGTAATGGTCTATTTACCTCTGATTACATTCACCATTTTCACTTTCGCCTCTTTACAAACTCTCATCACAAAAAGTTCATATTACTCAGTATCCCTGACATTGTTCAAAACATAGTTTGGAATATTTTATATGTACTGTAAAAATCCATCTATTTCTCATTTACTCTTAAGTAACACAACCTTAGCAATCACTTCTTTAGGTCTTCAAAACATTTAAAAAAGCATCAGTAAAATGTTTATTCATTTCTGCAATGTCACCTACAACTTCACTTTGGTGTGATCTAAACTGAGACATATTTCTCTTGATTTTACATATTTAGGATAAAACCTGTAAACCCTTCATAAGAAAACAAGCCATTTAACCACCATGTCAATATGCAACACTGCACAGAGATGAATAACCTAGAAGTACCTGCTGATGTTTTATAAGTTTTATGAAGACCAAAAGAAGCCTTGGTTAAGGCCTTGTTACATTGAGGAAATGAGTAACAGATGCATTTTTGCAGTACCTAAACTAGTGTTGCCCATAATTTTTATGACTTTATGGAACAATGGCTACATTATGCTTCATTTAACAAAAACTGGGCAGATAATTGTTAAAATATGGACATATACAGGAAGAATTTTGCACATTTATTGATATATATTTTGAAAATTGAATTGCATTGGCCCAGTCCCAATCCAACCACTGAAGTCCTACTTAGAATTAAAGACAGTATTTCTCTTAGGGTATCTGCTCATAATTCCAAACATTGCAGACTCAATATAGCCATTTCCTTTGCTACCTTACTGATCCCTTCCTTCTCATCCCCTCATTGTGTAACTGTAACGTTTTCTCAAACCATGGAATAGATCTGAAATTGTCCTGGTGGAGGTTTACAACAACAACAACAACAGTTATTTATATAGCACATTTTCATACAAACAAAGTAGCTCAAAATGTTTTACAAGATGTCAAAGAGAAAGTTACAAGAAAAGCAAAGCAAATTAGATTAGGCAATAATATTAAAGAATAAGTATCAAAGAAAGAAAAAAAACAAACAAATGAATCTAAACAATCTTAAAAACAGATAAATATCAAGTAGACAAGTAGTGTCCTTATATACAGTGTAATGAGTAAGTCTTTAAGGATGAGTCCAGTGATAAGGTCAGAAAGCCTGTAGGGCAAAAAAAAAAAAAAAACTCCAGTTAGGTTGGAGAAAAAAACAAAAGCTGAAGGGGTTCAAAGGCCAAAAGAACACCCAGCCCCCACTAGGCATTCTACCCTACACAAATGTTCTTAATTCATTCCTCTTTGTTTCCAGGCTTCATATGAGATTGCTCGACGAAGTCAGTCTCATGGACCTCTGGGGCACCACATGGTGCCTTGATCAGGTCATGGTGGCTCAGTTTACCACCACTGAAAAACCAGGAAAGACAGCAGAGAAAAGTAGAGATTAGTAAAGACTGTAGATTCATGAAGAATATGATCATTCATTGTCTACAGAATCTATTTGGAGTACAACTTCAATGTGGCTACAAAAAAGCCAAATTAAAATAAAGGGTTTTTAGCAGTTTTTTTAAAAGCATCCACAATAGTAGCATGGTGAATTTCTACTGGTAAAATATTCCAGATCTTAGATGCATAACAGAAATAGGCTGCCTCACCACTTATTTTACGCCTAGCTCTTGAAATTATAAGCAGACCACCATTAGAAGATCTAAGGTTACGACTTGGAGTGTAGGGGTTACAGGCATTCCAAAATACAGGAAGGAGTAAAATTATTTAAGGCTTTAGATAGATAGATAGATAGATAGATAGATAGATAGATAGATAGATAGATAGATAGATAGATAGATAGATAGATAGATACTTTATTAATCCCAAAGGGGAAATTCAAAAACCATCAGCAGTATTTTAAAGTCAATTCTAAATGACATGGGTAACCAATGTAACAACGCTAACACTGGTGAGGGGTGCTCAAATTTTCTTTTTCTAGTTAAGATTCTGGTTGTTGCATTCTGCACTAATTGCAACTGCTTGATGTCTTTCTTAGGTAGTCCTGTTAGTAATGCATTACAGTAATCTAGGTGACTAAAAACAAAGGCATGAACTAATTTTTCAGAATCTTATAAAGCTAAAAGAGGTCTAACTTTTGCTATATTCCTTAAGTTTAGGCCAGTTTATTCCAGTTTATTCCAAATGGAATGCGACTTTGATGAGTAGTTATACAAACTAATGTCACATGGATGATTGATGACCTTAAACCCTGCTCCCAGACATGATTGATGACTTTAAGCCCCGCCCCAAAATATGAAAATATGATTTATGAAAATATGCAAAATATGATATATGAAAATATGTTTTATGAAATATGAAAATATAAAAATATGAAAATACAGCTAATGTCACACGGATGATTGATGACCTTAAACCCTGCCCACAGACATGATTGATGACTTTAAGCCCCGCCCCAAAATATGAAAATATGATTTATGAAAATATGCAAAATATGATATATGAAAATATGTTTTA
>JANRMT010053166.1:0-10884 GCA_026402145.1 Polypterus bichir lapradei | reverse complement strand
TATATATATATATATATATATATATATATATATATATATATACATATTTACTGTGACCACACAAATTCACCAGAGAGCCTTAAAACATTGTGCCAGTAATAAAACACACGTTAATAGAATAAAATAATAGAATTTTTATTCTCCTTCCAGGCAATTTATCTCACTTTTACCCCAATAAGAAGACAGAAGTATACAACCTCCTCTCTGCTCTCCACCTAGCTATAGGAGTGGGCTCCTTTTAAAGGGAAACTGGGAGCTCTTCTGGTGATGAAATGTGGCCCGATGGAAGTATTTCCAGGTTATATCTAGGCCAGGGTGGTCCTCCCACAGCAGCACTCTCTATTGTCCTCCAGGGATCCCTACGGGGCTGCACTTCTGGACTCTAATTCCCATGCAGCCTGTGAATGTCCAGACTGAGACTCCATAAGGGAGATACTGCCACATAGAATGGTGGGGGATGAACTGCTCCCCTGTCAGTTTCTGCAGTCTTTGAGCATCCCAATCAGGGCAGGAATATTTAAGTATCCTGGCCAGGTAAGGAATCCACTTCCATCCTTGGCAGGATGCCCATCCGTCCTCTTGAGCACTTGCAATATATATACACACACACGCACACACGCATATACACACAGTAAATATATTGTAGCATGCAAGCGCTTGCGGTTCTATCAAGGTAGGACAGTAGGGCAGTGGGTAGGAGCAAAAACAATTGCTGAACTTCTCTTTGCTCCTCCCAGCAGACCAGAGTTTAACAAGTTTGTTAAACCACGTCTTTATCTGAAAACAGTGTCAGATCAGGGATTTGGGGTTGGAGGGTAGTGGGAGCGTGAATGTGACTGAGAGAATAAAATTGGAAAAAAAATGTAAAAGTTTGCAAGTACTATAAATTTACACCTGTGGTGGGTTGGCACCCTGCCCGGGATTGGTTCCTGCCTTGTGCCCTGTGTTGGCTGGGATTGGCTCAGGCAGTGTTTGGATTCAGCGGGTTGGATAATGGATGGATGGATGGATAAATTTACACCGGCTGTTACAGACACAAATCAAATTTATGTTTTAATTGCATAATATTAACAATAAAGGCAGCTCGCTACTCAAAACGGTAAATTTGGGAGGCAGCCAGTATTGAACTAGTGACCTCTTGATTAGAAGTCAACAGCTCTTACCACAGCACCACCCAAGCAGTCATGTCATTGACTTACCCTAAGGCAACTTCTTTTTCTTCATTTATATTCTTGAATAAAAGCGTACCTGTTTTGTACCTTTTGTGAAAGTATTTATTTGATATTTTGACTTCAGGCTTCACACATTATACACTTCATGTCTATATTTTGTCAAAATTATTACTAAAACATGAAAAAAATGTTTCTGTTTTAATGATCTGTTTACATAGATTAAATTAGACACAGAACACACATGAAATGTATGTATTCCAAATGAAGATACAGTATATTATTTACCCTGTAAAACTCCTGGTACTTCACTCCAAGATAAACACTGAGCACTGAGAACCTTCTTTGCGAATTCAGCTGCGATGGTTATAGCAGGCTGATTGCTGTTTGTGCTGATCGACACATTTAAAACAGAAGACGCTGACAGAGAGGTGCGAAGGGATTTAAGGTGGGCCGGGATTTTGAGTTTTTTCATAGGCTTCGGTAATTCTAGTGTTAATAAATGTGGTACCTGCTTGGTTCCCAATTACTCAGAATATTCTGCTCATTTATTTATGCAGAATTACAATATACGTATTTTGTACTTAATGCATGATGTTTCTCTGTTTATGTTTCAATGTTTTGTTTATGTTGTATTTTTAATTATTTTGACCACACTGTGCTCAAAATGGTAGTGCTCTTAATCATAATAAACCAAATTAAAATAAAAATGCTATCTATAAAAATATGCTATGAAAAGTAAAACCTAACTGATGTATGACTTTTAAAAATCTTTACTCAAAGGTGGCATAGAGTGAACAGAAAGAAAATAAACCTTTGTTTTATGTGTCATTTAATTTTCACAGATTTATAATTATTGAAAATAGTTTATCTTAGTGTAAGCTGCTGCTGATTAGTCACAGCTCATTTGAATTAACATATTAATATTCAAAAATCCTTGGTAAAAACAATGGCATTTAAATGTCACAAAAATAATCTCAACATCAAAGAACTGACATCTTGCTGTTTACTTCAGACACATTTTTCTATGTAAATTGGTATAAGGAAGAAGTTCAATGATCTCAGAATTCATCAAAAGAATCTTATAATGTCAATTCATTAAAAGAGGACAAAGTTTAAATTATACTCCAGTATTAATAGTTTTTAATGTGAAATATCTGTCATTCTTTAATGACGGTTAACTTATTAATAATAAATAATATGATTTTTAACATTTACCTTCTTTAATCCAATGCCAGTGATTTTTTTAGTAGACCCAACTATTTGATGTAACCTGTTCTTATCAAGTTTAGCCACTGTTCCAAATTGCACAGTGAAAGATAAACTTATAACAGAATCAATAATTGCTGTGGAGAACTGACTCAGCAGCTCCTGTGGTAGCTTCAACTCCTTCAGTTGTCACAGGAAATGCATCTGCTTCTGAGCCTTTTTTATGATGGAATCTCTTTTAGTCTTCCATGTCAAGTCCTGGGTTATTACAGATCCCAGAAACATGAATGCTTCCACAGGTGACACCTTATTGGTTAAGCAGGAATAGGAGAGGTAATATAGGTAGACACTTCCTGATGAACAGTCTCCTCCACAATTTTGAGTGTGTTTAACTCTGACCACACCAAAGGGCCAGTTGCTCAGCCTCTCTTCTGTATGCAGACTTGTCACTATTCCTGATGAGTCCAATAATGGTTGTGTCATCTGCACATTTGAAGAACTTGATAGAGGATCCTTAGAGGTACAGTCATTAGTATAAAGAGAGAAGATCAGTGGGGGAGAGCACACATCCCTGGAAGCTAGAGGTCAGTTCCTCCAGTTTCTGTATGGCAGGAAATTGGTAATCCACTGACAGATGGAGGCAGGGACAGAAAGCTGAATGAGTTTAGAGTGAATGAGTTCGATAATGACTATGTGAAGTCAACAAACAGAATCTCTGCATAAGTCTCTGGATTGTCAAGATGTTGCAGTACCCATATTGACTGCATGATCCACTCATCTGTTTGCTTGGTAGGCTAAATGAAGGGGGACCTATGATGTCCTTCGGATGAGCTACCACCAGTCTCTCAAAAGTATTCATGACCACAGAAATCAAAGCTACAGTCTATAGTCATTTGGTATTATGCAGGATTTTTTTTTTAATTGGTATGCCTGTGGCTTATTTTAAGCATAATGTAGTACTAGGGTGTTGTACAGTGTTAGCCATTATGGATGTAATGAGAAGTCAAGCAAAATGACACATTTTATTGGCTAACTGAAAAGATTGCAATATGCAAGCTTTCAAGGCAACTCAGGCCCCTTCTTCAGGCAAGATGTAATCTTACATCTTGCCTGAAGAAGGGGCCTGAGTTGCATCAAAAACTTGCATTTTAGCCAGGATTTCATGAAGCACAGAGCTGAAGAAATTGAAAAGTCCTTGTTATATCTTTTAATGAGTAACAGTCCATACATTTTATTGCCAAGAGAACTAAAAAGTTTGCCAGATATAAGCTCGGGAGTGGCACTCAGAATCTTCGCTGTCTGAGTTTGAGTGTTCCAGCCTGCTTGCCCCTCCTGTGACATCTGTGTGTCCAGTTGACAACTGCAGCACCTCCAGGTAACATATCCAGAAAAGCCACATATTAACATATGTTAGATATTTTATGCCAATTGAAAAAAACTGTCACAAAGACTAGGTTTTTTAAACAACTAAACAAATTTGGAGGGAGGATGTGATGCATGTGGTGGAATAATCTATACTTTCTCTTTCTAGGGATATTTAGCTTCATAGAAAACAATTTCTTACAAACGTAAGTCAAAAAGGTGCTTGTGTAGATGAATGTGAAGTGACATGTAAGTCTTGTGTGTCAAGATAATAACAGCATGAGTGCTTGTTTCTCCAATGTAAGTAGTCTTTTCCCAGCTGGGGTGCTTCTATTATTCAGATCTGTCTGGTAGGTAGCATCTGTACCCATTTCCAGAAGAGCAGCCCTAAAAAACACACATCTTTAAGTTTTATTAAATCTGAGAATACAGAAATGGAGTTGAGAGTAATTGAAGAGTAATTAAAATTTCTCGTATTTTGGGTGTTGTAGAAACATACTGTTTCTGCAGGTTCAAGAATACACTGTGCTTAGAAAAGACTTGTAGGTTAATTTAATTTGGGAAGTGC
Organism: Polypterus bichir lapradei; assembly: GCA_026402145.1. Lineage (NCBI taxonomy): Eukaryota > Metazoa > Chordata > Cladistia > Polypteriformes > Polypteridae > Polypterus > Polypterus bichir. The sequence goes on along the minus strand of JANRMT010053166.1, from coordinate 6,576 downwards.
GCAGAATACAACAATATGTATATTGTTGGAAATGAGGGATGAGGTGGAATCTCCCCAGGGTTTCAGGGTTTAGCATTTATCAGAGTAGAAGCAGGATTTACGCAGGTGCGTAGATGTTCCTCTGAAGAGAACTAGACACTGGGTAAAGTATGTTCACATAAATGAAATGATAGAGATTACATTTACAAAGAGAAGAACTATTGGCAGTAGGCCTAGTAATGCCATCAACCTAAAATAACCTAAAATAAATGTAATATGATTCTAAAGTAATTATTTTAATACTCATCTTCTAGATGCATGTAATTGAAATGCTTAATTCATTTGTGTGCAGAAGGAAGGCTAGTTGCCAGCTTGGGTTTACCCTTAAAGATAATGTTGCTTTGGGGCTCAGTTTTAGGTGAAATACTGTAGCTACTGCAAGAATTGGAGTTTGAATTCAACAGGGCAGATTTCCTATATTTTTTTCAAGGTAGTGTGAAATTAACAAGTGGCTAAATTGTTCCTTATAATTCCTTTAATTGCTTTTAATTAAATGGTTTGTTCTGAGACTGCACTTGTGTTGATGGATATAAATATGTTTGTGCTGCTCATAAATTGTTTGTTTAAATTTTATTCTTTAATTAAAATGCTATTGAATATCAATTTCTTAGCAGAAGTGTAAATCAGTTGATTTTGTGTTAGCACAGCTGTGTTGAGGAGACTGGGTTAAAACCCAGCTTAATAATTGTCTGTGCCATGTTTGTTCTATTATTGTCTGTGTGGGTTTTTCTCTAGATAATTGAGTTTTACTTCATATCTTAAAAACATGCTGATTAGGTTGACTGGCGACTCCAAACTAGCCACATTTGAGAGAAAATATAATGTAAAGTATATGCATCTGACCTGTGGTTAATGCTGTCCAGATAGGTATATGTTCCTCAATACTGTACACTGCATAAATGAATAAATAAATAACATAAAATGCACCCTTAATCTCTTCACCTGTTGGAACTAAACGCAAACAATAATAAAACCGTTTTTATGGTTGATTTTTCTTATTTTCACAGAGGCAACAAATAAGCTGGATAAAAGTGCATTTGTTTTGTTATACCTGTACCTTTTGTGAAAGCGTTTATTTGATATTTGGACTTCTATCTTTACGTATTATAAAGTTCACATCAGCATTTTGCCAATTATTAGTAGAACATGAAAAAGGTTTCTGTTTTAGTTATGTGTTCAACATTTCTTGCCTTGCATTTCCTGTCATCTTACATTTACACAGATCGTTGTAGACACGAAACACACATGAAATGTATGTATTCCAAATAATGAAATATTATTTACCCTATACAATTCAAGGCACCTCACACCCAGATAAACAGACGTGAACTGGGAGAACTTCAGCTGCATCGATGAGGGGGATAGGATAGCAGGCTGCATGCTGCCTGTGCTGATTGACACATTTGAAAAACAAAGATGCTGATGAAGAGGTGCTAAGGAATTTAAGGTGGCCTGGGATTACAACTTTCTTTGTAGGCTTCAGGAATTCCAGCAAAAAATAATGAAATGAAAATGAGGAGTTCTCAAAATAGAAACATACAACTACACTAACAGAATAAATAAATGATCACTTTGCAAAGTTTTATTTTGCAATTAATATCTGTAAAAAAGCACATTATTTACAAGTAATGCTCATGCTGCTCATGACGCTGCATTTGTGTGCACAAATTTGGATGAATGGGATTTCACTGAGTGGATGAAACTAAGATTAGCAGATTGATGGCTAATGCTGCGAGAACTTCGATGGAGAATGCTTTTATAATTCAACAAATAACTGTTACCTAGTGCAAAGGTAATGACTTTTAAGGGTGCTTATGATTCACATTGTCTCATATCTCTTTTCGGTGGGTACTTTCATTACACTGATAACTGCAATGACACTCATTACAAAGAGTAGTCAATTAGATCTGAAAGTCAAACATCTTAAAACAAAGTTGTCGTTCTAGGTTCCAGGCTGCATACATAATTAACTCTAACCTAGTTCACAATGCCAGCTTTGCTACATTCCAGTCACCCAGACACTCACACAGGTGAAAAGTGATAACACTTAAACACAGCTAAGTACTCTCTGTAACTGCATTAATTGCTTCCATCTGACTTTGACTTTAAAGCTTGCTTTATCCAGGTAATTAAACAGTTTCTAATCAGCAGTCTCTAAAAGTTGAAATGCTTACAGACTGCAAAGAAATTTGGACACCACAGAGTTATGCTTTTTGTAAGAAGTCTTTTCCTTTAGTGTCTAGTTAGGAAAGGCACTGAAGAAAGCATTGCACAGCTCTGTCAAAGACTACATATTTAATGCAGCTTTTTCTAATATAACTGATAGTTATTGACTTTAGAGAGCTGACAAAACACATACTTCAAACATATACAGCATCTGTTTCATGATGCAATTAGCCCAAAATGATGTATATTGTGTTTTTAATGGATTACAGTGTAATTTTGCTTTATTAAATAATAATTAATTTTACATTATTTATCAAATGACAGGTGGCCATGCTGGTAAAGAGGTGCCAGGGATAAAAAGTGCAGAAGGTAGAGGGAAAATAAAGATGGAGCAGCGTAGCCTGTACTTTGTTGGAGTGTTCCATAACCTATTCCATCGTCCCAAGTATGTCTGGCACAGAATACACCAGTTGTAATCTGTAAAGGGTGCTATTGAGACAAACTGAAATGTTGCCTATGAGGCAAAAATAAGTAAAAAGAAGCAATTATTTCTTTAAGCAAGAATTTTACTGGCTCACATTGCATCTTGCATCAGTCAGTCAGTCACTGTTCAACCCGCTATATCCTATCACAGAGTCACGGGCCAATCCCAGCCAGCACAGGGTGCAAGGCAAGAACAAATCCCAGCAGGGCGCCAGCCCACCGCAGATCTTGCATCAGTGTATGTATTTATATAGAGCCAATTCTGTATAAGTGAATGCATTAATCATGTGCATGCAATGAAGTAAGTGAATGTGAGTGTGGAAAAATTTATTTACATTAAGTCAACTTGGCCGCTGCGGACAAAGAGCACAGCTTATAACAGTCAGTCAGTACTCAGTAGCAATCACTCCACAATAATTTTTCAAAATAACACCTCCACTACTTTGAGTGCATGCCAACCAGCCCTGGGTAATTTTTTGGAATTGGCTGACAGCTCTTGAACATATGACTCTAAAACCAGCATACTTTAAGTATGCTAGCATTTTGAATAGTGAGAGTAATCAGGGTAAGCCACCAGCTAGAGGAGTGTGTGCTTCATATGGTTGTGGACTCAATAACAGTGATATGCGTAGCAGCTATTTAATGACTCTATGTTCTCTTAGTTTATGGAATCTACTGGAAGTAATTACTTTACAGTTATCAAGCACACGGCAAACACAGGAACAGAAGAATATGGAATCAGCTCCCCAGCACCATTTTTCAATAATCATGATTGGGCCAGAGGAACACTGTGCAGTGTTCAGGTGTATAAGGCAAAGTCAAACATTATATTGCAAATTTGGACAAGACACTGAAGAAAATGACATGATGGTAATAATAATGAATGCGTATTTAAATAAGTCTGTAATCCAAAAGACTTATTTAAAAAATAGAAAGGAGGTCATAAACCAAAAAAGGGAAGGATATACAAAGGAATTCAGGAAACAAATTCAAAAATATTATAACATAAACCATAAAAGGCAAAAATATCATGCAGAGCAGTCCAAACCTGAACTAAATCAAATGGCTAAAAACACAAAGACAGAAGTGTCTAAAATGTTTAAAAAAACAAAGTCAAATGTAGCTCAGGAGAGATGCAGTTGCAAAGTCAAGAATGTAAATGTTTGAGTAAAACCAGTATTGCAAACTAATGCCCCCCAGCCCCTTCATCGTGTGACTAATACACAAAATGTGTTGCGGTATAGCAGACCAAGATGGGCGTGGCCTAAGGCAAAAGACAGGTAGAGGGAAGGAATGGAGGAGGAGCCTCAGATTAAAATGAAGGTTATGGGGAATAGACAGAAGGTTGAGAGTGTTCTCCTAAATCATTAGGTGAAACAGATGGCATCCTGCTACATATTTTGAGGAACTATTAGGTGAAACAGATAGGATATTGCTACATATTTTGGAAGCCTGGTCGTAAGCCATAGTTACACCAACAACAGTACCATCATGCCTTACTCTGTGAAGATGGCCCAAGGAGTGTCTGAGATTGTTTCTGATATTGGACTTAGTACTGGGGATTGCCTCTGAAGTAACCACAGGAAGGCATCTGAAGAGTTTCTGCTAGTCTGCTAGTTTCTGCAATTTAGAGTCTGGAGGTGAATTGCCCAGGCAAGTCAATTGAGAAAAAGAGAAAAGAACAATAGAGGAGGCCGACAATTTTGTTTTTACTGTACTTGTAGAAAATTTTAGTGGATAGTGGGAAAATTGGTCAGCAACTCCAGTGGACAGACATCAACTTATTGATACAGTGAACGTTAGAGTGGTCGCAGATGGTTGATTTATGCTCCTTCATTAGAAAATCTGTGCTCTTCCATTAATTTCTACTTGTGTGTTACTCTACAATAAAGAATTTTTTTAGTGGATAGTGGGAAAATTGGTCAGCAACTCCAGTGGACAGACATCAACTTATTGATACAGTGAAGGTTAGAGTGGTAGCAGATGGTTGATTTATACTTCTTCATTAGAAAATCGGTGCTCTTCATTCATTTCTCTTGTGTGTTACTCTACAATAAAGCATTTTTTTAGTTTAAATTTTTGTGACTCTGTGTTCTGGGTTAGGGTGCCTCACCTTCTCACAATATAGGTAATCACACACACACATATAGCATATATATATATGAGGGGGGACACAAAAATAACGAGAATTTAAAAAAAATTGTTTATTTCTCAAAACATTTCCAAAATCACCCTCAACATACTCTCCCAGAGATGGAATACACCTGTCCCACTGCTTTTCCATTGTTCAAAACTGTTCTGAAACCCTTGCAAAATGATAGCCTTCAGTGCCTCCGCCGTTTGCTTCTTGACCTCCTCTACATCCTGAAAATGCTTCACTTTAAGGTCACTCTTCATTCTTGGAAATAAGAAAAGATCGCACGATGCAAAGTCCTTTTTGGTGGATTAGAAACCGTTGTCATCCCGTTTTTCATGAGAAACTGCCGCACACTCAGTGCTGTGTGGGCGGGAGCATTGTCATGATGCAGAAGCAACTCGCCTGATCGCCATAATTCGGGTAATTTTCTCCGCACTGCTTCACACAATCGCTTGAGCATTTCAAGGACGCAGCTTGGCCAAATGATGCAGAGGGCAGTCAAGTACATGCACCTAGCAATGAAAATGGAAACTACCACCCCTCCAGCCTCCAGAAAAAAAATCTCTTTATTTTTGGGTCCCCCTCATATATATATATATATATATATATATATATATATATATATATCTATACTAACAAAAGGCAAAGCCCTCACTAACTGACTCACTCACTCACTCACTCAGTCACTCACTCACTCACTCATCACTAATTCTCCAACTTCCCATGTGGGTGGAAGGCTGAAATTTGGCAGGTTCATTCCTTACAGCTTCCTTACAAAAGTTGGGCAGGTTTCATTTCGAAATTCTACGTGTAATGGTCATAACTGGAAGCTGTTTTTCTCCATTTACTGTAATGGAGATGAGCTTGAAAGCCGTGGGGGCGGAGTTTCGTGTGACATCATCACGCCTCCCACGTAATCACACAGTACGTAGAAAACCAGGAAGAGCCCCAAAAAGCGCTGAAGAAAACATGCATTATATAATTGAGAAGGCAGCGAAACAATAAGAAGCGAGCAAGTGACATATACAACCATATTCATGAGTTCTGCTACTTCGGAAACAAAGCACGATGTAAACCTAAACTTTAAATTAAGTTCATAGACAGACTGCCGCTGGCGTTTGTAATTTAGTGCCTGCCCATATAAGGCCGTCCGTCAGCGGCAATCCAATAGAAACACTGCCACGAAATTAACGGGTGAAGGACTGTGCTTATGCAGAGGAAGATGAAATGGTCAGGGTGGTGTTTGGCACAAACTCAGCGAAACTGCGAGAGAAAGTTTTAAGTGCCGGGACTAAGGTAACATTAGATACAGCCATGGACATAGCACGACATGGCACCGGCACAGCTGGGAAACTTCGATGCATGTACACCGAGCGGCTCATGTTAACTGACGCAGTGCACAGACAAAAAGCAACAGTTCCAAAGAGCGCTGAACAAAAACCGAATTACACAATTGAAAAGGCAGCAAAAAAATATGAAGTGTCTGATACATACAAGCATATTCATAAGTGCAGCTACTGCGGAAACAAAGCACACGGTGGAAAATGTCAATGTCCCGCTAAAGGAAGACAGTGTAAAAAAAAAAAACCCGTGCATGCAGTGTGTCACGTCTCAGATAAAGAAGAAGACGAGCTGTTTATTGATGCAGTAAGAAACGAATCGATGAATGAAACCTGTCATCTTTACAACGATTGACAAACACGGAATGTAACTTGAACACAACACATCGTACAAATACGACCCTGATTGAG
>JANRMT010053161.1:6294-17296 GCA_026402145.1 Polypterus bichir lapradei | reverse complement strand
TGTTGTTTTCGTAGATTCTAGAAGTGGTACAAGCTGTGCTCTTGGTAGAAGTGCAGAGAGTTATGAAAACTGTGAGAAGGCGACAATCTTGTGGCCAGGTGGAAACTGTGGGCAAAAATGGAAATTTTGACTCTTGCTCAATGTCACCCACAATAGTCACGGAGCTGCCAGAGATGAAGGAGATTCAAAAAACGGACCTTCACAGTAAGTGGAAAATTTTTCTGGATTATTCTTTCATGTTTAATCATTGTTTGAGGAATATGAAGTATTTGCTAAAAGATTTTCTCCTGCATGCACAGTTGCAACAAAGCACAGTGGAGCAGTGGTTAGTGTTATATCCTAATGGAAACGCCATCTATCTGTGTAAAGACGTGCAAGGTAGGTTACCTGGTGATTTCTGAATTGGCCCTTTTTGAATAAATGCCCCCTGCAATGAACTGGTAATCTATGTAGATATTGTTTTTGCACTGCTCCCTTGCTGACCTTCTATGACACACAGTAAGTGGGTTCAGACAATGAACAAATGACTTAATGAACGTTGGTGTGCTGGAGGAAAGTAAATCAAAAAGATGTGGGGAAGTCAAGTTGGTAGAGAAGGATATACAGAACAGATAGACAACCATATTTTATACCAAGGTTGACTTTACTTCATTTAGTTAGCACTTTTAACTAAACAGTGTCATATTTTTATACCTCCTACTGTAGATACCCTTCCCTTCATGGAGCAGGCAGCATTTCCTGAAGAGATCCACACTCTGTCCACCACTGAAGATAATTGTAATGGGAAACACCATATTGATATTGAGCTCCAACCAATTGTGCCTACAGCTAAAGTGTCTGAATTGCATTGTTCACCAAGCCCAACTGTGGCAGGTAAGGTGATCTGTGATCGACATATAGATGGTGATGAGTGCGAGGAGAGTGTTCAGATCAGTCAGCTTCTTTCTGTTTCATATGTTTTTTTACTACTAAGATAAACTATCAAAACTAGTGAGTCAACACAGTTGCATTACAGCAGCCTCACAGCTGCACAGTCCGAAGTCCAAATCCTGGTCTGGTCGCAGATTTGTGTAGAATTTGCATCTTCTTCCCATGTGAGTTGAGTTTTTCCTCCAAGTATTGAAGGAGTTTGTGTGTGTTACCTTAAATGATGATTCCACGTTAACTTTGTAAAAGTGTGCTTGAGTGAACCCAGTGATGGGCTGGTGACCAGCGTTGGTTCTTTAACTCCCACCAGGATAGGCTTCACCAGACGTCTGTCAACTAGATTGAGTAGGTTTGATTGTGGTTGGATTTGAAATACTCAAGTGAATTATTGTTTATCTTGCCTTAAAACCCATCACCTATTACAGATGCAAAGAATCAATCCACTGACTTTTGAACCTGCTTAATGCAATTCAGAGTTTCATGGAGATAGAGCCTATCATAGCAGAAATGGATGTGAGGCGGAAACGAATCCGAGGCGGGGTGACATCCCATCACAAGACACATTGATTCAGATTAAAATTAAAAAAAACAGCAGTAGTTATTCATTCAACCAAATGTATTTTTTATAATTTCTTTAATGTATAATTTAAGAAGACTGAGCCAGAGAGCAAGGGGCAACTTAGCATGCATTTTTAAGAAATCACTACACACAGAAGAAGTTCGTAAACATTGGAAGCTGCCGAATGTTTTCCCCTTATATAAAAAGATGATTGGACCAATAATATTCATAGTAACTATAAGGTAGTGAGTCTAACATTTATCATAGCTACATTAGTGGAAGGAATTATTAAAGAAAAGACTGATTAAACACCTCAAGTGTGAGCGCAGTGAACATGGATTTGGAGAGGCAAGATCATGTTTCAGTAATAAGCTAGAATTCTGTAAGAAGGAGAAGAAACTCATTTGGTCCAATGGGCACATGCAGTATATTTTATCTCTGTGTCTAAAAAGGTTTTCGATAAGGTACCACATCAGAGGCCAGTGGCCAGACTAAAAAAGGTGGGAGTTCAAAGCGCACTGCTTAGATGGGATATAAATTGGCTGAAACACAGAAGCTAAAGAGTTGCCATGAGAGGAACTTTTTCTAAACTGAGTAATGTTAGTGTTGTTTTCTCAAAGGGAACTGGGGCTGCTACTCTTTATAATTTATATTAATAAATTATTTAATGTGAATAACTAGATATGTTATCTGTCATAGGCAGGTAATAGAATAAATGTAAAAATATTTGATATCTCTTGCTTTACCTGTACCCTCAGTGTTCATCCTACACTTTTCTTTGATATCCTTGTGTCTCAGCCTCTCTTCCCTGGCACTTCCTCTCTTGATCTTGTTCCCATGAATCCTGCTACTCAGACTTTGTCATTTCGAGGTGTCTTGCTCGTCCCGTGTCTGCTTTTTGACTACCAGCAGTGGTGGATCGGCTCCCATTACTCGCTATGAAATCATCATTCATATTCACGGAAATACTTCCCGTCTTTGAAGGTGACTCTCAGAGTTCCTCCAATGCTTTTCCTCAGGATCTTCATGTGTGTCAGTTTCCCTTGCCCGGCGCTTCCTGTCTCGATCGTGTGTGACTGAGCAACCAAAGCCAAACTGACCAATCAGACCAAAGCCAAACTAACTATTCAGATTCCTTGGACTGAACGGATTCACACTTAAGACATTCATGTTTTATTGTATAGAAGCAGCTTAAGTGTGTAGGTGACATTAAACTAGTTGGAATGGCAGATGCCTTAATATTACAGATACTTGGACAGATACTGTATATAGCATTTAATGTGCACAAATGTAAAGTATTGCATGTATGAACTGAAAATGTTACAGTACAATGGGGGTCAGAAACTTGAAAGTACACTTAATGAGGAGGACTCATGATTGATGGTGGACCTGTCGTTGTTTACATTTAAATAAACAACAACACCATTACAAACACAAAAAGTATAATAACCTGCTTATGAAAAGTACAATTACAAAGAGAGGTAAGCAGAGCTGAACGAATACATAATAAATGAGTATATTTAATTAAGTCTTTACATAGTTTATAATATGGAATAACACATTATGATAAGTAAAACATAAATAAGACACAGAATACATATCAAAACTTGCCATGTGATATATATATAGGTACGAAAACAAAATATATAAATACATAAATATGAAGTATTCCCAAGATCTGATCTACTACCAATTATTGATTTTCTAATGTGTCTTTTATTTTCTTACAAACTGCCCAATCAAAATGCAGGATACAAGGGTATCTTGTAAGACTTACAAGATACCCTTGTATCCTGCATTTTGATTGGGCAGTTTCATCAGGTGCATAGACGAATGGGCTCTTTTACATTGTTTTTATATTGCTAACCTGTTCACAGTGCTAAGCAAACCATCAATTTGTTCCTGTGGCTTTCATACGTCACCAACCAGGTAAGTGTCCAGTGCAGCAGTGGTAAGTGGTGCATACGTAAATCCAATATGTAGCAACTTGTTTTGCCACCTGTTGCCCACTCATGCTTATTTGAAGTCATAACGTCAAACATACAAATTAAAAATGTGAACAAAATTACAGTTTTAGCTACAAGTGTAGCAGCTGCAACTCATACAATATACCATCAACCTGTTCACTCCATTTCTGACACTACTTTTCTAATTTATGGGTTACCAGAGATGATCCCAGCACCAGTGGACCCAACGCAGGGTAAAATGCACATCTACATCAAGCAGTATGGCATAATGAGCTTCAGACTACTAGAGTACTGATTTGATCCTCAGCTCTGAGTTACTGCATCACTTTATATGCCTGAGCTCTTTGGATCTCTGCTTGTGAAGTGGGTTGGGTTGGTGTTTGTTGTACAGGGTGGTCCAGATCTAATTATACAGATCCATATCGTCTGGATGACTTTGATTTATGCGGGGATGATTCCAGTTTGGCGCGAAGACGGTTCTTCATGTCGTCAGTTCGCACACTTCTCGATTGTCCGGGATATTTTGGGTGATTTTCTATGTAATAAACTTAATAAGTTATAGCGTAATGAAAATTGCATAATTAGATCTGGACCACCCTATAGAAGGGCACTTATATAATAACAAATGTTGTTTGTTTGTCAGTATATGTGGCATACTCATACAAGTTTAATTCTCACAGGCATTGTCCAGCTAAGAGGCAATATAGATATTACTGTTATGCACTAATTAGTAAGCCTCAAAGACACTAGACATTGAAGAATAAAGTACAAAAAAAGAGGAAAGGCAAGGCTGTCACCTACTGCTTACTATAGTAAATCTCCCATTCACTCCAGATGGTCCCATTTGATGGCTGGTTTTACACCAGCTACTCACTTAAGCTGTTAACTAATCTTCTTATATAATACGCTACCGTGGCTGTCTGTTTGTCTGTCCAGGATTTTAAGTCACCTGTAGTTCGCAAACCGTTTGACTTATTCACCTGAAATTTGGTACACATATACCTGTACTACGTGACATCTACTATCCGCTTTTGGGGTGATGATTGACCTCCAAGGTTATTCCTCTTTTTATTTTATTGTTGACTCGAGTCTCAGCAGGGCAAGCAGGGTGGCCGTATGGCGCATGTGTACGGGCGGCGTTCTCATCCCTACCACCTTCGCTGTCACTTTCCCTACCTCTTCACATCATAAGTCATTCTGGAGGCAGATTGAAGACTTAAGTGCCAGCTTAAGTGAAAAATTCAAAGAAAATGTGCTAAGTAATTGTAACACAAACACTGTGTTTTAATGCGAAAATACTGTATGCCGATGAAAGATGAGAAGCAGCGGGCCGCTAGGGTGGAGAAAAGAAGAGCTGCTCAGGAAGCAGCAAGAGCATCAGCCTCTGAGCAAACGAATGGTAAACGTACACAGAAAGAGGAGGAAAACTATAAGTCAAGTGTATTCACTACACGTTATTGTGCAGTACGCCATTACTGGTATCTACATAATTAAGCTTGCTAATATTTTCGTTTTTTCCTGTTTCTCAATAAAGAAATTATATGTATTTATTATATTTTTGTAGGAATACTAGGCAAAGTATCAAGCTCTGGCCAGGTATAAATAAATGACTGAAAAAAATTATCCTTTGGAAATTCAACATGGCTAAACACAACCCATGAAAACATACTCTGAGACAAAAGCTGCAGTCGTGTGAGACAATGAAATTGTTATCCAAATTAATTAAGAAGAAAATGCTGTGTCTGTAATCTAAGATGCGGTAGCCTCTTGGACCCCGAGAAGATTTAGGTATTAACATAATGTAACATTTTCAAACCATCCTGATTCATGGTTCTGTGTGTGTGTGTGTGTGTGTGTACGGAGACTATCTCAGTGACATTGGCATGAAGCATGAGCTCCAACAGAAAGGTTGACAGTCAATTTCACAGCCCTGATTTAAAATTGTCCTCTGTTTATAGTCTTAAGAAGCATTGACCAAAAATAACAGAACTTTTTCAAGCCTGCTCGGACTAACATAATGTCACAGGCAGTATGGGACACAAGGCAGAGACCAACCCTAGATGGGGTACCAGTCCAAAGCAGAGTCCTCTCACTCAGGACCAATTTATCGCCAAGTTAACTCACTGTATACATGTCTTCCTGAAGTGTTAGAGTCAGAGTCAGAGAAAGCCCAGGAGAGACACAATGAGAACATGCAGACTCAATATTGACAGGATTTGAACCAGACTCGAAAGTGTCCGTACTACCCCATTGTTTCATCTTGAGTGAAATATATCGAAGGATAATGCAAAGCAAGTTTAATAACACGTAGAACGAAGTTGCCGTACTTTGACTGTCTGACTCTCATATTTTGATTTTAAATATATTAGTCATTTGTTATATTGTTTAGCAGGTTCAAATTTGTGTTGCTTCCAGTAAAAAAAAAAAAACTTACAAATCAATTTGTCCCCTCTGCCATGGTGTAAAATTGGCTTTTAGATGTAATTGCTCAATTAAACTTTGATGCAGCAATCTTTAATAAAGGAGATGAAGTACTAAAGGAAACGTGAGTGCTAAGTATTTCTGAAATGAATGCTTATTTCATTCCTTCTTCCAGCTATTTTACCAGAGAATCCCTTAATGCAACAGCAATTTGATTTGGTGTGTATTTTTAAACTAAATTAAATTGTGCCGGCGCCACCTCTGTCTTCCTTAGACTCTTAGGAAGGGATACAATTCCACCAGGACATGGCTCAAGAAAGCTGAAGGAATGCTAAAACGCTTGTTAAATATGAGAAGTCTATAGTAAAGTACATGGATCATCGAAACATAAATGCAGCGCACATGTGTTCGGCCTCACGCCTAATGGCATGACTCTTAATATCATTTAGTGCTCCTTGTGATACACATGACGATCATTTTGGTTTACAGAAAGGTTCCGCAGAAAAGAGTGACTACTCCTATTAAATTACAAATGATGAAGTGCTGTGCAGTCATTCTTCCAAGTTTCAAGGGATATTGAGATCATTTAATCACAGATTATTTTACTGAGGCATACAAAGTACTGTGTAAATCATAGAGTTCTTTTAATTTGCCTTTATATTTTGTATCGCAACTTTTGCACACAGCACTGCAGGGCTTCTTCATAGCTTCTAAGACTTGGGTTCAGGCCGCTGCATGTGGAGTGTTCTCCCAACTCCCACAGACACAGATGCAAGGTTATTATGGTTAATGAAAACTAAAATCAAAACTGAAACTATTATTAAAAAAACATTTTTGTAAACTGAAATAAAATAATTAACTAAACTGAAATGAAAAACTAAAACTAAACGAAACTATTAAAGTATCTGGAAAGACTAACTGAAATAAAATAATAATTTACTAAAATAATTTTAGTTTTCATTTTTGAATGAATATTCTTGCTGTTAGTTTTTAACCCTTATAACTTTTAACTCTAAAACTGAAAGTCATCCACCACGAGCTGCCCGCACATTTTCATCCAGTGATCGGCGGCTGATGACGGAGGGCGGCTGTTCACACAGCATTTGCGGTGACAGAGAGAGCTGAACATGGACTCATAAACTGCGTGGAATAGAAAGCGATTTACGCTTGTTGTATATCAAGATGTAATTCAAACGCCTGAAATTGGAATGTGCTGGTCAACAAAAACGTTTACCTTATGGAGAGAAAAATCACGAGTGAGTAACGTTTCAGTTTATTTCTCAGGTGACTGCTTTTTGTTGATGGTATTTCACCTGCCACTTCACACACAAAGTATACGAAGTACAGAGAAAGTATAGTAATCATGCAACAATTTGACCTCGAGGTTTTGATGAATCTTGACGTTTTGCGAAGTGCAAAAATACTGTTTTTTGGAATCATGTCTGTGTGTGTGTGTAAACACAATAACTCAAAAAACCCAACTAGATGGATGGATGAAATTCGGCATGTGATTGTTACACCACAATTATAGATCTGTATTAACTTTTGGGCCAAATCCATCAGCTGGAAGTTGTACTTTACCTGAACACATACTCGATTTTTTTTTTTTATTCATGTCCGATTTAATCAACTTTACTTTTATTTTATTTTTTATTTTATTTTATAATAATTTTTTTTTTAATTTTTCATTTTAATTATTCAATATATTATTAATTTGATTTGTTGTTGATGGTTCTTTAATGTGCATAATATAATCATTGTCTTGTGGTTTACTCCTCAAATATCTATCCCCATATCTGAGTACACAAGAAAGTCTAGGGGAGACCACTCCCGATTTTTGAAAATAAAACAGCGTTGATCGAGGGACTGACTAGGTCATCATATAAGATCAGCATATTTTTACTGACCAATCACTTTTGCTTTAAAAAAGTCGTTTAACAACGAAGCGACACAAACCTTGTAAAATTCCTGAGTTGGCAACGTTTCTGCTGAACTACAGGTAGGTAGGCGAAGAGAGTCTGCCAAGTGGTGAAAAGCTAAACATACTAATGTGTTTTTGTATTTATGCTATATTTATTAATTTATCGTTTTTAGTTAATATTCATCATTCTTAATACCAGATATTGTGAAAATAACCCAATAGCAAAATTGTTTTAAAATATCTGTCCCCATTTTTTCAATGTTTCTCTCTCTCTTAAAATAGATATTTGAAATCATCCTATTCTTTTTGTTCTTAACATCCTCCATATCATATATATTTCATACCAGGGATTTTTCCTGCCTTGCGAAACCCACTAGTATTAAGAATTATAAAATTGTGTAAAATTGTTCATATTCAGTACCTGGTTTTGATTATGCTTGTTTTTATCAGACAAAAACAAAACCAAATAGTAAACTGTGTCTTGTAGTGTAGTAAGCTTCCACTAACATTAAACTCATATCAAAACCTGTTAAGTGTACAGTTCTGTCTTAATGTGACAAAAAAACTAAACTTCATAGTAGCTGTTTAACCATACTATAATTACTAAAGCTGAAACTAATATATATAAAAATAAAATAGAAATGTCTTTGTAAAATAAAAACTAAATTAAAACTAAAAATACACAATGAAGGAAAACTAAAACTAAATTGAATTTCCATGTAAGGTCAGAAAAAATATAGAAATTAAAACTAATATAAAAAGGCAAAACTATAATAACCTTGCATAGATGCTTGGTAAATTGGAGACTCCAAATTGGTCCTGCATGAGTGAGAATACCTGGATCCTTGTGACAGGCTCGTGCTCTCTTGAGGGATTGTTCCTGCCTTGCACCTGTTGCCTGCCAGGATAGGCAACAACTTCCCCACAACCCTGCTTGGATAAGTAAGTTTGGAAAATGGATGGATGAGTGAGCACTTAGAACTGGTGCCCTGTCCATGGTTGCATCTCTTGCTCCCTGGGCTACCAGCAGTGCTTAATTTTCAAACCATGAGGTGCCAGAGCTCATAGTGACTGCCTGGGGGTAGAATGTGAGTACCTAGACAACAGCAATTTGGGCACCAGAGCGCACATCATTATAATATTATAATAATAATAATAATAATAATAATAATAATAATAATAATAATAATGATAATAATAATAATGATAATAATAAATGCATTAAATTGGTATTGCTTACACATATATTCACATGCATAAATTAATTGAATATCTCAGAGCCTTAAATTGTTCAGCTGTCTACACGCTGCACAGCACACTCACATTGGAGCTTTTTCTCTTCCCGGCCTCGGCTGATGCTTTTTTGTCCTCATTGCCTTGCTCCTGATCCTTTTATCTTTCAACCTCCATATAAGAATCCACACCTGCTGCACCGAACCTACATTTTTTTCTTTTTAACTACACTGACCTGATGATTTTTGTTGATTTGTACAGAATCCAGCATTTTTGGTGCACCGTTTTCTTTTCACATTAGCCAGTTAAAAAAAAAAGATAAGTGTAACATTATCTAGGTTACTTTTATAAAGTTTAAAGTAAGTCTGTGAAATGAACACATTACACATTATAAGAAATTAAAAACATATATTTTTTGCAGACTTTGGGGTTGTGGAATGTTTATGGAGGTCCCAAGGACAAAGGATTCAAAATTAGAAGTACAGGAGCTGAAATCCAGTCAGCTGTTTCACAGATTCAGTGCTTTGTACCAGTATAGGCTACGGCGCTTATTGCGGTTAAGTGGGTTGGATGGAAAGATTTCTTATACACAATAAGATATTTTACAAGGATACCAAAAATAAAATACAAACTAGTACAAGACAACAAGGTAGATTGTAAGCTAATTATACGTTAACAATAGTAAGATGGGTGGCACGGTGGCAACACTGCTGTCTCAGTAGGGAGACTCGGATCCATGCATGGATTCTCTCCATGCCTATGTGAGTTTACTTCCCACTGTCCAAAGAAATGCAGGTTAGGTGAATTGGCAACGCTAAATCAGCACTGGCGTGTGTTTGGTGTATGGGTATGAGATGGACTTGCGGCCCCTGTCCAACGTTTGTTCCTGGCTTGCGGCCTTTGCTAGCTGGGATAGGCTCCAGCAGACCTCTGCGACCCAGTTCAGGACTAAGCGGGTTAGAAAATGACTGACTGACTAAATCATCCAACTATAGACTTTATCTATATAAATTAAACTTTTTACTTTTCTTTTTTTTTTTTGTTCTCTTCTGGTGGTTCTCCGTACATTTTAATAAGGCTCAGTACAAGGGTAAGTTCATCTGGAAATGATGTCTTTCATGTCAGTGGATTTTGATTTGGCCTGCCCCAATGGGCAAGTCCAACTGAAGAGGTATGTTCAGCTTGTCAAGCAGCCTTTGAACATTAAAGAGTTCTCCCTTATTATTTATACATTCCAGTCAAAATGTATTGGGCAACATAAGAGTGAAATGAGTGACACAGTTTAGGAAGAGAGATCAGGGCAAATAATGTAGGATGAAAGACCGTTTGGCTTTTTTATCTTGTACCACCATGTGAAATGCGAGGTAAATCACGCCAAGATAACTTTGTCAATGAAACATTCAATCTGAAAGTCTTAAATGTTCAGTTTTTAAATACCAGTAAATTAACAAAGGGGGTTAATTAGCAACTCTAATTTGGCCAGTATAAATGAACAGAGTAGTGGAGTGGTTCAGTGTTAGCTCCTGTTTTGCGCCCAGTGTTGCTCAGATAGATGCTCTGACCCTAAACATCGTTAACTGATTCTGAAGACGAATAGAATTTTTTGGGAAGTTTTCCTTATTTGGTTTGTTGAAATTTTCATGAACACCAAGGAAGAGCAGCATGCTGTTTTCCACTTTTTGTCAGGATCCATCATCGCCTTTCAGGGCAGTATTAAAACAAATGAAAATGAAGATACCATGAAGCAGCTGTAGTGTAGTCTTCTGACTTGAGTGTATTGAATGTAGTGATGTGAGTGTTAATGCTGCTGTACATTTACCAGAGTGAAGTAAAGAGAAAAGGGACTTTGCAAGGTGGCTGAGGTCTTAGTAATAGTTTGCCTTTCCACTGGTGATATTCTGAGGCAACCTCACCACTGTCCGCAGTAAACTGGGGTCTTTAGCTGAGCAGGTGTCTTACAAGGACGTATAGCAC
>JANRMT010053158.1:0-12954 GCA_026402145.1 Polypterus bichir lapradei | reverse complement strand
CTATGTGATTAAAGTGGAAATTTCGAGGTTAAAGTTGATATTTCGTGATTTTTTTCCCATTGTGTGCCTATTTTTTTTCTCTGTACCCTAATAAGCTTTCATATGACACTTAGACAGTGGGCTACGACGTACAAATAGTACGTTTTTCCTTGCCTCCACTTGGTATTCTTTGAAGTTTTTCTATTTTACCCTGTGCTTTTGCCATTGCCTTTTCACAGAATGCTGAGCTGAAGGGCTATTTATATTGATTTACATATTCTAAGAGGCGTAATTCTGGGAGGAGTTTGGGGAGTGGCAGCATGCGCATGCACGTGCGTTACTTTTCAAGCTGACCAGGATTTATCTAGCGGAAGAACGTGGAAGTTGGTGAATGCACAGATTTATGCATCTGGATTTTTTTGTGCGTACGAAGATTTCCGCTTTTGACCTTACGCCATGTTATATTGTGAATTTTACGCGCGGCATTATGCATGAGGCCCCTAATGTTGCCTTCGCCCTCTCCTGTCCTTTATGTTGCTGCTGATATCTCTGTTTTTGGGCTATCGGACAAGCCATATTTATTTTAAAATTCCATGTGGGCTTTGGGACAAGTGGTGTTAAACACATTTGATTGGATGGCTGTCTGTTTGATGGATGACTTCACTCTCAGTTTTTGATCTGTTTATGGATGTCCGTTTCCCAATAATAAAGTAATCAGGAAAGTTTCTGATCATTTAAGCACCTCCAAACTTCTTCCTTTCCCAAGATGTAATCTAATTTGGTAATTCCTACTCTTACAGTTTCCATCAGTTTGCAGGTTACAAAGTAATCAACACGGCCTGTGGCATCACAACCATTTCCTGTTCTTCCTCTTTGTTTACACAGATGTTTTAAGATAATCGATTACTGGTACAGTTTGGAAAAGAAGATGCTTTGATGTCCTAGTAAAATTCAGGAAAAGAAGATGCTTTGATGTTAATTGCCCTTGCAAATGTCCTGTATTTCAAGTCATATTGTTTGTTTGAGCAAAAAATTATGAAAATATAGACATCTACTATTTAAAAAATTGCACATCTGGAACACCAGGACATTCACTAAGCAAGTTCTTCTGGGGCATCAGTGTAAGAGTTCATTAATAATGAATACAAATGGTGTAAGTGGAGAGTCTTTAAGTGAAGAATAAGAGGAGAGCAAAATTAGGAGAACAGAGAAATAAAGTTAACGTCATGGAAGAACAAACAGCAGGGAGCCGAGGGAGAGAAGGTTACAGGAGCTTAAGGGGTCAGAAGGTGTACAATAACTATAGCAGTTCTTTATTCTAATTTGTTGGGTCAATTTTTTGTTTTTAGTTTTACCATTTAAGTTAAATTATTTAATTTTAATAAAATATTTTTTAAAAAGTTAAGGCAGTTTAAGTAATCCTGTCTTAGATTTTAATAATGAGATGCCAGCTGATCCAGCAACTTCAGCTCAGTTGGCTGGCCTGCGTTATAGTAGAGAATTCATTGACCTGGCCCAGGTGTTCTTTAAAGATATAGTGCACACCCTTAAGGTAGCACGGGAGGAGATTCTGGACCAGACAGGTAGAGATAGTTGGGCCACGGTCACAAGGTGCAAGGTAAATGGTGCACACTGTTTGAGGGCATCAACCCCAGAATTGTAAGTGTCATACTGTTTTTAGGTCCTTTTAAAGCTGGACAGAGTGTCTGAAGATTCTGAGGTGGCAGACAGGCATGAGGAGCCCCAACAGGCCACCTCAAAAACAGTTCCCAGAAAGAGAGAGGTAGTATTAGTTTGGGATTCAATCATTAGGGGGATTGAAGCACAAGTTTGCTCCAGAGACAGAGAGTTTGACATGGTGTGTTGCCTTCCAGGTGCACCTCCCTTGATAAGGGTGGGAGGATAGGGGATAGTTGTCATTGTCCATGGTGGAAAAATTGACATATACAATGGTAGTCTGCCAGTTCTGTGATCCAGATTTAAACAGTTAACTGCCTGGAACAAGGTAGTCTTCCTGAACTAATGCCTGTGCCATGCACCATTCCAGGTAAGACTGAGGAGATCAGAAGGTTTAATGTGTGGCTGAAATCTTGGTGTAGGGTAGAAGGAACTGATGGGACCTTGTTCTGTTGCGATGGGTTACATCTGAATCAAAGGGGCAAAAATGTTTTGGGGGAAGCATGTTAGTATGTTAGTATATGATTGTTTAAACTAGAGTATTGGGGGGGGTGAGGTTTTTAGGACAAGCCAGGTTTAGATCTGTACATGAAGGAACAAGCAATAATGTAAAAATACAAATGCATAGTAATATAAATCCTAGACTGACATTTAAATGTAAAAGTAAAATGAGTAACACATTAAAAATAGCTTTCTTTAATGCTAGAAGTATCAAAAATAAAACAAGTGAGTTAGAGTTGTATGTAGAGGAAAATAATTATGATATTAGCAGTGATGGAAACATGGCTAAATAACAAAGATGAAAATGAGTATAACAAAGAGGGGTACACATTTTTTAGAAAGGATAGAACAGAAAAGGAGGTGGGATTGCTGTTTATGTCAAAGAGACATTTAACACAAGTCCACTTCAGTTTGACAATGAGCCCCATCTTAGTGAGGACTTGTGGCTTCGCCTGGAAAGCCTTAAGGAAAGAGGCCTTATTATAGGAGTGTGTTATAGACTGGCCAATGCAGACCAAGATTTCAACACATGACTTTTTAGTACACACACAGGCTCCGAGTCGGGGGGCAATGAGTATGCCCAGACTTGCTCGGCGCCTCTCACCGGGGGCAACTACAGAGTGGTAGAGAGTCCAGCCCCTCTCAAGGAGATTGGTTCCAGAGTCCAAGCTGTGCGTCGAGGTGAGTCCGACTATATCTAGCCGGAACCTCTCGACCTCGCGCACTAGCTCAGGCTCCTTCCCCTTCAGAGAAGTGACATTCCACGTCCCAAGAGCCAGTTTCTGTAGCCGAGGATCAGACCGCCAAGGTCCCTGCCTTCGGCCACCACCCAACTCACACTGCACCCAACCTCCTTGGCCCCTCCCCTAGGTGGTGAGCCCATGGGGAGGTGGACCCACGTTACCTCTTCGGGCTGTGCCCAGCCGAGCCCCATGGGTGCAGGCCTGGCCACCAGGCGCTCGCCATCGAGCCTCACCTCCAGGCCTGGCTCCAGAGGGGGGCCCCGGTGACCCGCGTCCAGGCAAGGGAAAACGTCGTCCACGGTTTTTATTCTTCATCGGAGGTTTGTTGAACCGCTCTTTGTCTTATCCCTCACCTAGGACCAGTTTGCCTTGGGTGGCCCTACCAGGGGCATAAAGCCCCGGACAACATAGCTCCTAGGATCATTGGGACACTCAAACCCCTCCACCACGATAAGGTGACGGTTCAAGGAGGGGTAACGGTTCAAGGAGGGGTGACGGTTCAAGGAGGGGCATTGGGGTTTACTCCGGTGGACGAGAGGGTGGCCTCCCTCTGCCTTCGGGTGGGGGGAAGGGTCCTGACTGTTGTTTGTGCGTATGCCCCGAACGGCAGTTTGGAGTATCCACCCTTTTTGGAGTCTCTGGAGAGGGTGCTAGAGGGCATACCTTCTGGGGATTCCCTCGTTTTGCTGGGAGACTTCAATGCTCACGTGGGCAATGACAGTGAGACCTGGAAGGGTGTGATTGGGAGGAATGGCCCCCCCCCCGATCTGTACCCGAGCGGTGTTTTGTTATTGGACTTCTGTGCTTGTCACGGATTGTCCATAACGAACACCAAGTTCAAGCATAAGAGTGTTCATATGTGCACTTGGCACCAGGACACCCTAGGCCTCAGGTCGATGATCGATTTTGTGGTCGTGCCGTCGGACTTGCGGCCATATGTCTTGGACACTTGGGTGAAGAAAGGGCCGGAGCTGTCAACTGATCACCACCTGGTGGTGAGTTGGCTTCGATGGTGGGGGAAGATGCCGGTCAGATCTGGTAGGCCCAAACGTGTTGTGAGGGTCTGCTGGGAATGGCTGGCAGAGTCCCCTGTCAGAAGTAGCTTCAACTCCCACCTCCGGCAGAACTTCAACCACGTCCTGAGGGAGGTGGGGGACATTGAGTCCGAATGGGCCATGTTCCGTGCCTCTATTGTTGAGGCGGCTGACCAGAGCTGTGGCCGCAAGGTGGTCGGTGCCTGTCGTGACGGCAATCCCTGAACCCGTTGATGGACACCGGCGGTGAGGGATGCCGTCAAGCTGAAGAAGGAGTCCTATAGGACTTTTTTCTCCTGTGGGTCTCTGGAGGCAGCTGATAGGTACCGGCAGGCCAAGAGGAATGTGGCTTCAGTTGTTGCTGAGGCAAAAACCTGGGCGTGGGAGGAGTTTGGACAGGCCATGGAGAACGACTTTCGGACGGTTTCGAGGAGATTCTGGTCCACCGTCCGGCGTCTCAGGAGGGGGAAGCAGTGCAGTGTCAACACCGTATATGGTGGGGATGGTGCGCTGCTGACCTCGACTCGGAACGTTGTGGGTCGGTGGGGGGAGTACTTCGAAGACCTCCTCAATCCCACTAACATGCCTTCCAATGTGGAAGCAGAGCCTGGGGACTCTGAGGTGGGCTCTCCGAGGTCACCGAGGTGGTCAAAAAACTCCTTGGTGGCAGGGCCCCGGGGGTGGATGAGATACGCCGGGAGTTCCTTAAGGCTCTGGATGTTGTAGGACTGTCTTGGTTGACACGTCTCTGCAACATCACATGGACATCGGGAACAGTGCCTCTGCATTGGCAGACCGGGGTGGTGGTCCCCCTCTTTAAAAAGGGGGACCGGAGGGTGTGTTCCAACTACAGAGGGATCACACTCCTCAGCCTCCCTGGAAAAGTCTATTCGGGGGTTCTGGAGAAGAGGGTCCGTCGGATAGTCGAACCTCGGATTCAGGAGGAACAGTGTGGTGCTCCAGGAGTATGGGGTACCGGACCCCCTGATAAGGGCTGTTCGGTCCCTGTACAACCGGTGTCAGAGCCTGGTCCGCATTGCCAGCAGTAAGTCGAGCCCGTTTCCAGTGAGAGTTGGACTCCGCCAGCTGCCCTTTGTCACCGATTCTGTTCATAACTTTTATGGACAAAATTTCTAGGCGCAGCCAGGCGGTGTTGAAGGGGTCCGGTTTGGTGGACTCAGGATTGGGTCACTGCTTTTTGCAGATGATGTTGTCCTGTTTGCTTCATCAGGCCGTGATCTTCAACTCTCTCTGGATCAGTTCGCAGCTGAATGTGAAGAGGCTGGGATGAGAATCAGCACCTCCAGGTCCCAAAATGTTCCCTGGGCATGATCCAACCTGCGAACGTTGTAACCAAGTCCCAGCCTCACTAGGTCACATGTTCTGGTCCTGCACCAAATTAACATTATTCTGGACAAACATTTTTAATTACCTTTCAGATAGCCTTGGACTTACAATCCCTCCAAATCCATTAACAGCTGTGTTTGGTGTTCTTCCAGATGGGTTTAAAGCGGAGGAAGACAAACAAATTGTGATTGCATTCACTACACTTTTGGCACGTAGACTTATTCTCATAAACTGGAAGAACCCAAACTCTCCTCTTTTAAGTCAGTGGGAAACCGATGTGTTATATTATTTGAAGTTGGAAAAAATCAAATACTCAGTTAGAGGATCCGTACAGACTTTTTTCAAAACATGGCAGGATCTAATCAGTAATATTTTAAAATAAGTTCAAAAGGCACAGAGAATTTATTAATTTAGGTATGTCTCCAAGCCTTAAATTTAACGCCGTTTGGCTTGCTCTCTCTCTCAGGGGTGGGGATCGATTTGTTCTTAATTTTTCTCTTTGTAAAAACTTGATTGCTTTGTATGGATTGTAATAAAATTAATAAAAAAAAAAAAAAAAAAGAATCAGCACCTCCAAATCCGAGACCATGGTCCTCAGCCGGAATAGGGTGGAGTGCCCTCTCAGGGTTGGGGGAGACATCCTGCCCCAAGTAGAGGAGTTCAAGTATCTTGGGGTCTTGTTCACGAGTGAGGGAAGAATGGAGCGTGAGATCGACAGGTGGATCGGTGCAGCATCCGCAGTGATGCGGGCTCTGCATCGGTCTGTCGTGGTGAAAAAGGAGCTGAGCCATAAGGCAAAGCTCTCAATTTACCAGTTAATCTATGCTCCTACCCTCACCTATGGTCATGAGCTATGGGTAGTGACCGAAAGAACGAGATCGCGAATACAAGCTGCTGAAATGAGTTTCCTCCGCAGGGTGTCTGGGCTTTCCCTTAAAGATAGGGTGAGAAACTCAGTCATCCGGGAGGGGCTCAGAGTAGAGCCGCTGCTCCTCCGCATCGAGAGGATGCAGATGAGGTGGCTCGGGCATCTGATCAGGATGCCTCCTGGACACCTCCCTGGTGAGATGTTCCGGGCACGTCCAACCGGGAGGAGGCCCCGGGGAAGACCCAGGACACACTGGAGGGACTATGTCTTCTGGCTGGCCTGGGAACACCTTGGGATTCTCCCAGAAGAGCTGGAAGAAGTAGCCGGGGAGAGGGAAGTCTGGGCCTCTCTGCTTAAGCTGCTGCCCCCGCGACCTGACCTCGGATAAGCGGAAGAGGATGGATGAATGGATGGACTTTTTAGTAATATTAAAAAGGCAAGTTTTCAGGGGCATATTATAGTCATGGGGGCTTTATCTAACCTTGCAAATAGCACAGCACAAGGGCAGGAGTTTTTAGAAGTAATTAGTGACTGTTTTTTAACACAGTAGGTTAAAGCACCAACACAGGGTGATGCCTGTCTAGAATTAATATTTTGTAATGATCAAGATGGAATTGAGGGTGTAGAGGTGATTGAACCACTAGGGTCTTATGACCATAATATAATACAATTCTCAGTGTTTTGGAAGAGTGTGTATGCAAAGACTAAAACTGTTAAGTTAAACTTAGTTACAGCACAGTTTGAGCATATGTAGCAAAGTTTAAGAATGATAGACTAGGATAAGCTTATAAGTGTGGAGACAGTGGAGGAGCAGTAGAACAGGTTTAAATAATTTTACATGTAATGCATACTTAAATTTGGAATTATTAGGAAATGTAAAAAAAAACTGCAGTGGGTTAATAAATAGTTAAAAAAAGAAAGCTGCAATATAAAAAACAGCTGTATAAGGTGTATAAGTCTAATAACTACAAAGTGAATCATAGGGCGTATAAGAATATGAGGAAGACCATTAAGAAGGACATTAGAGAGACTAAAAGACAGAGAGGAATATAGCAGAACAGGTGAAAGATGACTCAAAGAGATTCTTAGTCTTCTAGTAGTAAAAGAACAGTCAAGGAGGAGGTGAAGTGCATCAGAAATAGTAAAGAGGAATTAAAAAATACATACAGCAAAATAGCGGATGCAGTAAACTATCATTTTTCTGAAGTCTTAACAAGTGAGAAATTAGAGAACCTCCCAGCGGTAAAAGGAACTACTAAGGAGAAGTACTGCTTAGATTAAACATTGCAAAATCAAACAAATCTCACCAGATAATGTTTAACCTTGAGTTCTGAAGGAGGTTACCGAGTAAATATGTAAATCTTTCACACATATTTTTAGGAAGTCACTGCACACTGGGGAAATTCTGAAAGACTGGATAATGGCAATTGATATCCCATTATATAAAAAGGGTGATCAGGTAGTCCCAAGCAACTATAAGCCAGCAAGCTTAATGTATATAACAGGAAAATAAATGGAAGGAATAATTAAGAATAAGATTGAGCAACATATGGCAAAAACAGGAAATTTACTGAACAGTCAGCATGGGTTCAGAAGAAGGAGGTCATGTTTTACTAATGCTGGAATTCTATGAGGAAGTAACAAAAGGGTATGATCAAAGTGGAGCATATGATATTATTTATCATGACTTTCAGAAAGCATTTGATAAGGTCTCAAATGATAGGCTGGGGAAACTAAAAGAAGTTGGAGTTTAGGGTGATGTTTGCAGATGGGTGCAAAATTGGCTCAGGCACAGGAAGCAGAGGATTATGTTGTGAGTAACTTTATCAGAATTGGCTGATGTTAAGAGTGATGTTCCACAGGGGACAGTGCTAGGGCCCCTGCAATTTTTGAGAACACAGTTGGAAACTTGATAGGGGTAAATTTCACACAAACATTAGGAAGTTTTTTTGCTACACAGATAACCATAGGCACTTGGTTAATGAGCCTACCCGGTAATGTGGCAGACAGAGGGACTTTAGGGACTTTAAAACTAGACTTGATATTTTTTTAGAAGATTTATGTGGATAGGGCTGGTGAGCTTTGTTGAGCTGAATGGTCTGTTCTCATCTAGATTGTTCCAATCCTTATATGCACTTAAAATACACATAGAAACTTGTTTTGGTGTTTTTTCATTTCTTTATCTCTTTGAATATAACCCATTAAGCAGGTTGTTTATATATTTTTGTATTTTTGCGGTAGTAGTTATTCTATTTTGATTCAGTTTATTTCAGACAATTCTTCTCTAAATCAGTCCATTACTTTCATAAATATTTCAGAATATCAAAGCATTTCAGAATCCTGCAAAACACTTCTGCTAAAGTTCATTTAGATGTCATTTAATTAGAAACAGTTTTAAAAGCAGTATAGCTTTTGTTGAGGTTGCCACATTTAAATTTCATTTCTCACAGTTCAGCAGTAGTTGTGTGTTTATGTTGCTTTTCACAATCTTTTCACTGTTGCAGAGTGTTTCTTGGTTATTCAGCATTCTTTCTTAAATGTGCAATGGAAATTTTCACACTATGCATGCTGCAACCAATATTTCAGATATGTCAGATAATTTGACAACACTACAGAAAGTCATCTGAAAAACATAACACCAAATTATCAGACTTTTCAAGTTATGCTTACAATGTTAAGATTTAAATCCTAAAATGATAATTCATCTGTGACATAAAAATTGGGGTGAATTAAAATTAAAACTGTTCAGAGATTCAGATGGTCAATATTTTCACATACAGGGGGTCCTTGGGTTACGACACAGTTCCTACGACAGTGGTGTAACCCGAATTTTTGTGTCAAAACACACCATAGCCTAAGTCACTTACCTCTCCTAACACAGTTGTAAAATAATAATCTAGAACATAAAAACACAACTAAGCCACAGAAAAAGGAAAAGGAAATAATGATATACTGTACTGTACACTGTACTGTAGTAACAGAATAAATGACAAAAAAAATTCCTTACCTTTATTCTTGTGGTTGTCTTGCACACTGGAAGGGGCATTGCAAGATGGCAGAGAGTGACCTATTGGGAGGAAGAAGCTGGAGATGATGCTACCTGTACTACAGGTATTTCATCTTGAGGAGCAGCTGATGCAGAGGGTACAGGATCTGTTGCAGGCCTCTCTACCTTCTTAAAGAATTGTTTCAGGCTAGTCTGGAAGGTTGATGACTTCTTATCTTCCAAACTCTGCCTATAGCATTGCAAGGCATCCATAACAGCATCTGTAGACCTTACTGAATCTGTCATCGCTGGGGTCTTTAGCTTGAAATTTTGCCAACCCATCCTCTATCATAGAAAAACCTTCTGCCAAACTGTTGGTGGTAAATCTCTTGGGTTCTGGAGTTTCTATCTCTTCCTTTTCAATCAGCTGCTTCTCCTGCTGAATGAGGTCCTCAGCAGACAGCTCCTCTCCATGTGATGCCAGTAGCTCTGTGACATCCTCAGCCTCCACCTCCAAATTACGCTGTTTACCAATGGCAACAACCTTCTCTGTTATAGCCTCCATTGACTCCTCAAAGCCATGGAAGTCATACACAAACTGGGGACACAGTTTTCTCCACACACCATTTAAGTTTGTTCGCCTCACTTCATCCCATGCAAAAGCAATGTTTTGTACAGCATTGTAAATGTTATAGGACTTCCAAAAAAATTTAAGTATCAGGTTCTTGTCCTTCTCAATTGCATTAACACTAGAATTACCAGAGCCTACGAAAAAACTTGTAGATCCGTCCCACCTTAAATGGCTACTTAAATCCGTCCGCACCTCTCCCAGCGTCTTTTGTCCTGTTAATGTGCAGATTAAGAGCAGCAAGCATCCGGCTATTCCATTCCCCCACCATCGCAGAACATGCACGAACTTCTCCCAGCTCACGCCTTGATTGATTATCTGGGAGTGAAGTGGAGTTTTAGAGTGGAAATAATAGATCATTATTTGGAACACACGCATTTCATGTGTGTTCTGTTTCTACAGTAATCTGTGTAAACACATTGTTAAAATAGAAACTTTTTCATATTTTAGTAATACATGTTACAAAATGTAGGCATAAACTATAGAGTATGTGAGGGCTGATTTCCAACGATCAAATGAACACTTTCACAAAAGGTTCACAAGCAACACAGCAGCTCCTGTGGTGTAGCGCTAAGATTTGCTGTTGTAGTACGTCTACCGTGTCTCAATGACTTGAGTTTGATTTTCCATCGGAGAGAAACTGTTATTATTTTTTCTTTTTAACCTTAAACGGACATAAAATGCATAAATTGGTATGCACTGTCAGTTAATGAGATCGTTATATTTTCATGTGGGATGCTCCTTTTAAAATATTTTTTAACTGAGACTGTAATTAACATG
This sequence comes from Polypterus bichir lapradei, assembly GCA_026402145.1. Lineage (NCBI taxonomy): Eukaryota > Metazoa > Chordata > Cladistia > Polypteriformes > Polypteridae > Polypterus > Polypterus bichir. Next base: position 2,411 of record JANRMT010053158.1, on the reverse strand, counting down.
AACAAGTATCCTTATAACTGTTATTTTTAAGATCCATAACACACAGACAGACAGAGCACTGCATAATAGAGAGACAGACAAACAGACGGAGAAGTCACTAAATAAACAGGGAAAGTACTGTATAATAGATATATCAAAAAACAGCTAAGGGAATAGTTATATAGTACAAACAATAGTTTGTTGTTTCCGGCGCTGCATCCGAGTGGCAGCCTTTCCAGCAGCTCCATGTATGACTGTATCTTTTTACCTTTTTATCTATTTTTTTTTTCTCTATTTCTCTATTTCACTGATCACTTCTACCACTTTCTTTTATGTGGAATTGCTCCCTGGACATTTTTTACTATTTTACTATTTTTACTACTTGACATGGATTTTTACACTTCGAGACTCGCCTATTCAAGTAGTCAGCTTAAAGCACTGAGAAGAAATGCTCATGCCGGTGTGGTTCCTTATTTACCTGATGAGGTAAGAAGACGATATCGGGGCAGCCGAGCCGGCGCAAAGATAAAAGATAAGATAAAAGCGAGACAACTTGAGAGAAAATGGCATTATAAACCGTCGGTGCCTTCTGTGATCCTGGGAAATGTGAACTCACTACCAAATAATATCGACAAACTGGCTGTGCTGGTAAAAAATGTCAGAACCTACAGAGAATGCAGCTTGCTGTGTTTTAGTGAAACGTGGCTAAAAACTACCATCCCAGATGCTAACGTGGAGCTACCCGGGTTTAGCACAGTTAGAGCGGACAGAGACGCAAGTACCTGTGGGAAGAAGAAAGGAGGAGGACTCGCTCTCTATGTCAATACAAAGTGGTGCAACTCAGGACATGTAAACGTTAAAATCTCCAATTGCTGCAGGGACATCGAACTGTTGGCCGTAAGTCTGCGTTCCTATTACTTGCCCAGAGAGTTTGGACACGTGATTGTTGTTATTGTTTACATCCCCCCTCAAGCATACGCGGAGATAGCGAGTGACATCATCCATTCCGCAGTTGCTAAGTTACAAATGCAGCACCCTGAGGCACTTGTGCTAATCTCTGGAGACTTTAACCATGTGACGCTGGACAAAACATTACCTGCCTTCTCCCAGTATGTGGATTGTAACACCAGGGGAAATAGGACTATCGACCTACTGTATGCAAACGTTAAAGACGCATACAGTGCCACCCACTGCCTGCGCTTGGGAAAGCAGATCATAACCTGGTTCTGCTTCAGCCTCACTACAAACCAAGAGTGAAGGCGCTACCTACAACTACACGCTCATTCAGGAAGTGGTCCCCTGAGACAGAGCAGGCTCTGAGAGACTGCTTTGGAACTACAGACTGGGATATATTGCTGGGGTCACATAGTGAGAACATTGAAGAGGCTGTTGAATGCATAACTGATTACATCAACTTCTGTATGGGCATTGTAGTTCCAGTAAGAACAGTACGCTGCTATGCTAACAACAAGCCATGGATTACAAGTGACATCAAAGGCCTTTTGAACCAGAAGAAAAGGGCTTTTAAAGGCGGTGATCGGCATGAGCTCAAGCGCGTGCAGAAGGAACTCTGAGTCCAGCTGAGGGTGGCAAAAGCGCAGTACAGGAGAAAGCTGGAGCAGAAGTTGCAGAACAATAGCATGAAGGAAGTGTGGGATGGGATGAAGATTATCACTGGCTGCAGCTTGAAGCGGGGTGCCGCCATCGAGACTGACGTGGAGAGAGTAAACCAAATGAACAACTTCTTTAATAGGTTTGATCACCCTAACCCACTCTCACCTCGGAGTACTGCATCCTCCAACCATCCTTCTGCTGATACCAGCATAGGTGAGACATCCCCACCCACAATTACAGCAGCCCATGTGAGCAGAGAGCTGAGAAGACTTCGTGGCAGCAAAGCAGCGGGTCCAGATGGTGTATCGCCACGACTGCTGAAGGCCTGTGCGTTGGAACTGGGGAGTCCTCTACAGCGCATCTTCAACCTGAGCCTGGAACAGGGGAGAGTCCCAAGGCTTTGGAAAACATCTTGTATCACCCCTGTCCCAAAGGTATCACATCCTAGTGAGCTGAATGACTTCTGGCCTGTTGGTCTGACGTCACATCTGATGAAGACCATGGAGCGCCTGCTGCTTCACCACCTGAGGCCACAGGTCCGCCACGCCCTCGACCCACTGCAGTTCGCATACCAGGAGAAGGTGGGAGCGGAGGATGCCATCATCTATATGCTACACCGATCCCTCTCCCACTTGGATAGAGGCAGTGGTGCTGTAAGACTTATGTTTTTGGATTTCTCTAGCGCCTTCAACACCATCCAACCTCTGCTCCTTAGGGACAAGCTGACTGAGATGGGAGTAGACTCACACCTGGTGGCATGGATCGTGGACTATATTAAAGACAGACCTCAATATGTGCGTCTTGGGAACTGCAGGTCT
>JANRMT010053147.1:0-10935 GCA_026402145.1 Polypterus bichir lapradei | reverse complement strand
GATTATAGTTATTGTGTAGGTATTTTAGACTTACTTTACATTGTTCAGGTACCCATTTCCTTTATCATTCCAACCGTACCCCCATTAACATGTCTATCGAGGTGATCACCATCGATCAAAGAACTGTCACTTACCAAGTGGTTTCCATGCCCGGAGATGGCACCTGCCTTTTCCATTCTCTTTGTTACATATTGCACGGCCATATCAGGCTCACTCTTGATATCTGGAGGAACATTGTGTCTTATGTATTGAATGACTGGGACAGGTTCAAGGTGTGGACTGATGACGGTACAGGAGATAATTATACTACACAGGAGCACTAGAAGAGTGAAATGCTTAAGTGTTCCGAAATGGCCAAATATTTTACACCTTTAGACAACCGGCAATGCCTCTTAAACATCTTAGATTCACAGGTGACGATTTCAGTAGTGGACACTTTGATGTTTAGAAAACTCTCAAAAGCTGGATGTGAAGTTATCAATGAAACTGGTTGTATAGTTACAACGCTTGACAGATGCCGAATGTCTCTTCAACACAAGTCCTACAAATACTGTCGTAATTGAAACAAACCATGAATTTCAAACCGATTATGACAGCAGCAATCCAAGCTGTGAGATTTGAAACAAGATTACTGTTCACATGGCCAACTGTACGTTGCATGCTCAAGAGTAAGCTCAGCGCACAGCTACAGCTTGGTCATATTACAACCTGAGGGCCGAACTGACAACGTGGCATACAAAGAGATCCTTAACAAATAATTATTGGTATATTTTCCCTCAGTTTTAAAAATGTTTAATTGTCTTCTTAATAAAAATTTTAAGGCAGTACTTTGCCGCTGTGAAGCGCGGGTATTTTGCTAGTAATAAATAAATGTGTATATATATTTTATATATATATATATATATATAAATTCATATATATTGTCACACACGTGTGCATGGGAGACAGCTAAATAGCTTCAGTAAGGGCAATTCCGAATCAGACCGGGATGTGACAGAGTGCACTGACTTATTTTTCTCCCTTTCCTGCAGACCATTCATGGGAGATTCCACCTGGCCCTCTTGACGTCACTTCTGGGTCTGAGCCTATGGAAGAAGACCTTGCCGGCTCCGGCCCCTGTGATGTCACATTTGAGCTCGAGCCTATGGTTGAAGACCCTTATGAGCCGGACCCCTTTGACCTCACTTCCTGTCTTCTCCTTTAAAAGCATCCTTTTCCCTGATTGAGAGTCACATGGACTGGGAATTAGGAACTCTTCCGGGTCAGGAGATATAAAAGGACTGTGGGAGTTCCCAGACAGGGAGCTGAGCTGGGTGGAAGGGTGGCAACGTGTCTGGGAGCTGGAGGATTGTTTATTGATTGAGAATTGTTTATTATATGAGTATTGTGGAGGAGAGGGTGCTTTGTGCACTGTGGAAATTTAATAAAATCAATTTGAGGACTTTTACCTGGTGTTTGGAGTTGTGGACAGGGGTTCAAGGGAGAGAGAGCACCCCCTATCTACCACAGTGGCGTAGTCAGCAGGATACTCCAGTTTCTATAGCGGAGGACCTGTATGAAAATTTTCTGTGGGCAGAGAACCCCGAGAAGACAACGGCGTCAGGAATCACCACAGCATCTCCAGAACCCAAAAATAAATCCAAGTCCAAAATGGGGAAGAGGTAGGGCAAGCAGAGCGATAACGCCAGCGGGAGAGCCTTAGGTGCAATGGCCGACGCTCGGGAGGAGTCAAGGAGCGGCCTTACAAGTCCGGAGAAACCTCCAGAACCCACCGATTGCTCTGAGGTACGTGCCAGGAACGTTAATGAAAATCAATTCATTCTTACTCACTTTGTTCCTTGCATGTACCTCGGAGATGATCACCTGGAGGCTCCGAGGGAAAAAATAGACTGCCCCGAAGACGACAGCCTGCTCCTGTCGAAGCCAGAGCGCCTAGGAGACGACTTCCGCGTGACGGTAGCCGACGAGGGACACGGCAACAAACCCGGCGCTTGCTGGGAAGGAGGAGGTCCGCGTCCCTCTGTTTGCGCATTCGAGCACGAAGTAAAGGACTTGGACATTCCGAAGGGGAAGGGGGAGGCGAGCGAAGCACCGCTCACCCCGCGAGGAGGTAAGGACGGCCGGGAAATAGCTGATCGGGCTGTTAAAAAATTAATAAAAACAGACCGCAGTTCGCCGGAGAAGACAACACGACCATCGACCGCAGTCTCAGAAAACTCCAAGTTCCAGAAGCCTCCGCGAGACACTCCAGAGCACGTGCCAGAAGCGGACGTGCTCATTGGCTCCCGGTCGGCAGGTAAGACGAACAAGGAAGTAAGTCTCCTGCCGGCCGAAGTAAACATTAATATTGATTTACGGGAAATCGAACGGTTAGTCAAGCCTGTGAATAGTTTCTTACAGGTCCTGACAAGCATAGAGAAGATCGTCTGGGAGTTGGGAGCTGCAGCTAAAGTGCCGTTGGCGAAGGTGAGGGACTACATGCGGCGGTTTGGTGGAGAGCCTCCCGTATTTGCGCGGCGGCGTGTACATATCGCGAGGCTCAGTGTCTCTCCAGTTTCTGCAGTTTTGCAGTATTTTACTTGCTCTTCTCGGGTCTGTTCGTGCAGAACAGTAGTGCTTTTACATCGTACACCTGACAGGAGCTTTTGGATATTGGTTTGTACAGTCCCAAAAGTTTTATTAATAATCTTCGACTCGTTCCTGAGATTGTCAGAACATCTGAGGCGGCACGTCCTATCCAGCCGGGCGGAAGTGCTCGAAGGCGGCATCGAGACCGTAAACAAAGACGGGGGAAGCGCGGAGGACTAAGAGCTAAGCTAAGGCTAACACCACATCGGCTCTCTTTACCCAGCATTTTCCTCGCCAATGTGCGGTCGCTGATGAACAAAATGGACGAGATTCGGCTCCGCATCAACCACAGTAAGAGACTCTGGAACTGCAATTTTATGATTTAACTGAAACATGGCTGAACAGCGATATTTCGGACAATGCTATTGCTCTAGCTGAGCACCACACATTCCGGGCAGACAGAACGGTGGATGACTCCGGTAAGACAAGAGGCGGAGGATTGTGCATTTATGTTAATAATGCTTGGTGTACGAACTGTGTTATTATTGGGAGACACTGCTCAGCTAACCTAGAGTTTCTCATGGTCAAGTTTAGACCGTTTTATCTGCCACAGGAGTTCACCTCCACTATTATAACCTCCGCTTACATTCCTCCTGACGCTGATGCCAAGCTTGCTATGAACGAACTTCATGCGGCCATCAGCAAACAACAAACTGTTCACCCGGAGGCTGCTTTTATTGTTGCGGGGGACTTTAATCACTCCAACTTAAATACAGTACTCCCTAAATTTCACCAGAACATTTTCTGTCACACCAGAGGAAACAAAACTTTAGACCATGTATACACAAACATGGCTGAAGCCTATAATGTGGACTCCCTCCCCCACTTGGGACAATCAGACCACCTTTCTTTGTTCCTCACTCCTAAATACTCACCCCTCATCAACCGTGTGCAGCCATCAGTGAAGACCATCAAAGTGTGGCCAGCGGGGGTAGACTTCGGACACACCTACGTTACCGAGTGGTCGGCGGAAGGGCTAATAGATCCGGGGCAGCTAGACAGTGCTGACTCCCGGAGCGAGGCAGCCCTAAAGACGCCGCCACCGGTAATTTATAAAGCAAAAGGGGTGCAGACAGTAAAGGGGCTCTCTTCTTCCAATAGAGAGACCCAAACTGTGGACAAGCCCCAGATGAAAAAGGAAACTTCTAAAATAAAACGGGGGTCTCTTGACAGGGAAGCAAAAAGAGAGAAAGCACCGTTAGAGGCGGCAGGGGTTTCTCTCCCAGCAAGAGAAGGGGCGGACTTAACGTTTCCTAATTGTTTTCAGTCCCGCAGGGGGAGAATACCAGGAGGACAGAGGCAGTGTTACGGGTGCCGAAGGTTGGGCCATATTTGGCGAAACTGTTCTTGGAGAGAGGGGGACAAGCTGTCAATGTGGACTAATATTTCCCCTAGATTCTCCAGGGAACGAGATGTTTGGTTCAATCAAGGCTCAACCAGAACGTCCTCTTGGAGGAAGACTTCCCTCTTGGGGCAGGCCGCTCCGAATGATAATTCATCGCTGGGAGAGGAGTACTGTGGAGGATGGCCAGCCGTTTATCCTGGCCAATACCCCCAAGCCGCCAGGTAGAGCCCTCCTTGCAGCATGGAGGAACCCAGAAGATCAGCAGAGCATCATGGACAATGGAGTTTTTATGCACAGCCCTGCTGGATGAAATGGGGGCCACTAGGGGATGCTGCAGGGAGGAGTAATGGATATTTTCCCTACGCCCCAGGAAGCACACATGAACAAGAGGAAACAAGTTTGTACCACGTCTTTATTTGAAAACGGCATCAGATCGGGGGGGGGGGGGTGTCTTGAAGCTTGAACATGAATCAGACAATAAAACTGGGTGGCTGCACTGAATAAGCTCCAGTTTTATTCTCTCAATCACGATCATGCTCTAACACCCCCCCGCTTCTCCTGATCTGACTCTAAGTAACAGTGCCAGTGTAAATTCACACCCGATCTGACGCTGTTCGTTTTCAAATAATATTGCATTAGTGCGATGATGTTTTCTGATTCATTTTATACCCAATGTCCCATATATTTGTCTCTTTCTTTTTTTTCTCCGTGCTGCGTTGACATCGTGCACCAGAAGGGGTGAGCTTATTCAGTGCAGCAGGAACACTCAATAAAACTGAATAAAAAAAAATAATGTGACAGTGAGATACGAAGAAGGCAGATTCACCAGCATTTGTGTGTCAGCTTTTATCTCTCCAGATCAGAGAATGTCCAGTTCCATTGCCTCAAAACAATACTGGCATCTACAGTTATTCCCAGTTTCAAATAAAAACTAACAGCATCAGATCCCTAGGGCAGTGTATGTATGGTGATCGTGACTGAGAGAATAAAAGTGAAAAAAAACTTTTACAAGTACAGTACTATAAATGTACACGGTCTGTTACAGACGCAAACCAAATGTATGTGTGTACTGTATAATATTAACAATAAGAGCAGCTCACTACTGGAAACAGCAAATACAGGAGACAGTCAGGATCGAACCGGGACGCTTAATTACAAGTCGGCAAATCTTACCGCTACGCCACGGAAACTGTTGTATCGTGCAGAGCTACAGCATGTCTTTATGTGAAAACAGCAGTGTCAGATGGGTAGGGGGTGGGGTAGGGTAGGATCGTGAACGCGACTGAGAGAATGAAACTGAATAAAAAAAAACAAAACAAAGCTAACCTTTACAAGTATCATACATTTACACTGGCTGTTACAGACTGAAATCAAATGTATGTTTTTATTCTAAAATATTGAGAATAAAAGCAGCTCACTTCTCAAAATGGACTTGTCGGGGATCTAACCTGTGAAGTTTTGATTACCAGTCAACAGTTGACACCGTTGCACCACCAAAGCTGTCATAGCAAATGTGTGTCAATGTCGCATCCTAACGCCTGTTCTTTTTCTGCAGTTATATTTTTGAATAAAAGCACACTTGTTCTGTTATATCTGTACCTTTTGTGAAAGTGTTTCTTTGATATTTGGACTTCAGGCTTCACACATTATAAACTTCATGTCTACATTTTGTCAATTATTACTAAAACATGAAAAACGTTTATTTTTTAACAATGTGTTTATATAGATCGTTGTAGACACGGAACACACATGAAATGAATGTGTTGCAAATACCGATATAGTATTTATAAAAGGTGTGATTTTGCTTGACTTCTCACTCTATACAACTCCAAGCAACTAACACGCAGGTAAACAACTTGAGCTGAGAAAACTGTGCACCGGTGGGGGATGTGTTAGCAGACTGCTTGCTGCTTATAAACACATTTAAAGGACAAAAGACGCTGACGGAGAGGTGAGAAGCGATTTAAGGTGGGACGGATCTACGAGTTTTTTCGTAGGCTCTGGTAATTCTAGTGTTAATGTAAACTCCTGACCCAAGAGGTAGTATCCTAGCTGCGATATCACCCACTTGGTGGCAAGTACCTCACATTCAACTGCTGTGTATCTTGTCTCCCGATCCAGCAGTTTCCGGCTGAGATATATTATGGGATGTTCAGCCCCACTGATGACTTGGCTCAACACGGGGCCCAGGTGTCAGTCTGGAGGATGAAAGAGAGAGAAATGTCAGGGGAGATCAAAACAGGGCCTGACATAAAGGTCTGCATTAAGTCACAGAATGCTGCTTCTGTATCTGGACTCAAAACCACTTTTTTCAGAGCCCAGTTCTTTATGAGGTTGGTTTAAAGTACAGCCTGCTCAGAGAAATGGGTTATAAACCTCCAATAGTAACCCACTAATCTTAGGAAGGCTTATGTGCGTGCTTTTCTTTTAGAGATGGGGCCAATTGCAGAAGGCTGCAACTTTAGCCTTTTAACATTTGAAAAGTAGTTATTCAGTAGAATATTTAGCTTTGAATTTTTAGAATTTTATATTCTTTCATTTCATTATACTGTATATATTAAAATACTGGTCTGCTAAATATTGTACTGAAAGTTATGGCTAAATATATAAAATGTTTTCAATCAGACTCACGGCTAGGTTAGCTCTGAGGAAACAGTTTTTTAAAACTAGATGTTCTACCCTTGTAAAACAGGTTGAAATCTAAGTAATCAACACAGCCCACAGTACTAACATTTGCAGTGCACCATGTAATGCATATGTCTCTTTTACAGATTATGCCATTTGGTATGGGAATCATAAAAGCAGTGTACATGTTTGTGATGTGCCATCTACTGGAATGACAAACTGCATTTTATGTTGGTGTTGCACCATCTTTCAAACTGATAGAGACACATAGAAAGACAGACATTTTACCCTTTCATTAAGGTGGATATGTTTACATTTTTGTGATGGAAGCTTTAACAAAACAGATTGGTAAAAAGATGCGTTTTTCTTAAGCAGCATACATTAGCTGCTAAAGTAAATAACAGCTGAGTGAGACAAATGTGACACATTAAAAGAAAGAAGTATTGACAAGAACAATATAACTAATAGAAGGCTGAAAAACACAAAAGGAAATAGGTTAAAGAGAGTAGATAGTGGGTTACAGTATATGGAAAGATTAGTTCAGTAAGGCTATAATCTGGTAAAAGGTGGTAGTTTGAAAGAGAGGGCATAAAGTAGGTCAAGACTGGACAGACCAAAATGCATTAAGATCAAGCTACTATTCAGTGATGATTACTTCAAACACATTTATTACAGTAAAAAGTTCATTGCAGGGATACAGTAGGACTGAGGAGGGAAACCATGATGCAGCTTTGAGTCTTCAGGTACTGAAAACATTCAGAACAGCACACATACGATTGGTTGGTGCTATCAAAGAGAGCCAAGTTTATCTGGGATGACCCAATTTGGAATCTTACTGTAATATGTTGTATATCTGTACAGCATTCTTTTATTTGTAGGCATAAGTTGGTAAAATAAGTAAAGGAATTTGAGGTCAGTTAAAAATAAAGCAGAAACCGGCCTCTGAAGTTGGGAGGAGAGAGCAGGATGAGGTGGAGGTGCTGGAGAAAATGTGTCTACAAAAACAATACAAGAGTAATACAATTTTTACCCTTTATAGTTTAGAGAGCAATAGACTGGACAATTACAGGAAAGCCAAGAGAGAGAGTGCCAGTCCCAAACAGGGCATATCCTGTATATCACCTAACATTAGGGGCTATGATGCACACCATTGGAAATGTAGGAGGAGAACTGAAATACCCATACAGTGACAGAGAGGATGTGCTCACTCCACACAGGCAGCAAACACGTGTGGAATTCAAACTCAGGATGCTGCATCTATGAGGGAGTAGCACACCACTGTACCACTTTGAAGCACAAAGGCTTGAAAAATAAAGTTGTGACAGGACTGAGATTTTTAAAAAGCTATTTTGTTACATTTCTGTTTTATAATTTAAACACTACTTGGCATTATTCTCTAAGTACTCATTAGATCTAACATTTCTCACTTTGTTTCCCGCATACAGAAAATATAATATTTATACAAAATGTATGTCACTGCTGATGCTAGAAAATTATTTAATACATGAAAATCCCTAATGATTTCTCATGTTTAACACTTTTCTAAGTTCATGCCATGAAAACTGCTCATGTAGATGGCTTTTTTATTGAATTAATTTGTTGGTGTGGGTGGTGCAGTGGTAGCGCTGCTGCCTTGCAGTTAGGAGACCCAGGTTCGCTTCCTGGGTCCTCCCTGCGTGGAGTTTGCATGTTGTCTGAGTGGGTTTCCTCCGGGCACTCCAGTTTCCTCCCACAGTCCAAAGACATGCAGGTTAGGTGGATTGGAGATTCTAAATTGGCCTGTTTGTGTGTGTCCTGCGGTGGGTTGGCACTCTGACCAGGATTGGTTGCTGGGATTGGCTCCAGCAGACCCCTGTGTTCAGATTCAGCGGGTTGGAAAATGGATGGATGTTGGTGCTTTTCTTTTAGCTGCATTTTAAAGGTAACACTCACTGCTACTCTGGGTGTTTTAGCGTTCCATGTAAAATCAACCTGATACCATATGCTATTTAAATGCAGTATATCTATTATCTATATATCATCTTGAATGCTGTATGATTACATAGCTGACAACCTGACAACCAGATTTCCACATAATTCCCTTGCACTGATAAGCCAGTCAAGCAGTACAGTATTTTATTCATTATTGTGACTTCAACCTTTTACCAAATCACTCAACACAAATGATTTGTCCAACTAAATATCATGAATGTCTTTTGTACAATAAGGGAATACTGAAGTCTTTGTGCACAACCTTCTTATCCAACATATCTCCTTCTATTTTCTAAACCAGCTTTTATCCATTGTGGGATTGTGGCTACGTAAGTAGTAAATGTAATTTAAATTACATCATAGCTTCATGTTCACCTACAAAGAATGAATACCTTTTGAATATGCCAAAGCATTCAACAAAACAATATTTTAACTTTTATTTATTTAAAAATACTATTTTTTATTGAAAATTCAATTTTGTGTGTGTTTATTGTTACTAATTATTTTTAACTTATTTATTAATTTTATTTTATTGTTAATACAAATAATTAGTAATGTTCAGTTGTATTTGGGTTTTTTTTAATTACCAGATTAACACATTGGAAAATAGTAATACGTAATCAATACCATAAAGCATTTGATTTAAAAATAAGTATGAATAAAGCACAAAAAATAGAACTGTCAAAAAACATTAAATGATCATGTGACTAAGATAGTGACATCTTCTTGGGAGACCCATGCTCCTCCCTTCATCCCCCAAAAAGGGATGTCCCCACTGCTATATCTGATTTCTGTGAGAAACACTTTACTGTGTTGGAATATTACAACTGAGATAAAATTATTGGGGAATGACCAACTAGCAACAGTAAGTAACAGTAAGGTTTTAAATTTCTCCAAAAAATGTATATTTTTTGTATTTGTAGTCTTAGTGCCTTAAATTTATATAATAATTGGGCACGTGTTCTGATATTGCTCTGTTATAGGCTAGAGTAGTTTCTCCCAACCTTGGTCCTGGGGACTCCCTGTGGCTGCAGGTTTTTGTTCCAACCAGATTCCTAATTAGTGACAACACCTGATAGCACTGATCTCATTTAATTAGCCAGTATTATTTTTCTTTTATTTTACATGCAGAAAAGCACAGCAGCATGATTTTTACATTTATAAGACATTTAGAAATATTTCTGCTTTTGCTATAGACTCTCTTTTGTTGATTTCATTATATTTTGCCATTTCTCTGTGCAGTTTTTCCCCTTCGTTGTATCTTATTAATGACAATTGAAAATAAGCAGAGCAGACACGCAGGCAAACAACACGAAATAATCAAAGGCTGCAACTACTTTAGTATCAGACTCACTAATTAGTAAATAATGGATTAATTAAACAATTAGAACACCTAGAAGAGTAGACTGAAAATCAAGAAGAAAATATTGTTAAAAAGAAAAAAATACATTATTCCCATTTAACTGTTTGGTACATTTTATATATATATATATACTAGCAGAATTCCCGCGCTTCGCAGCGGAGAAGTACTGTGTTAAAGAAGTTATGAAAAAGAAAAGGAAAAATTTAAAAAATAACGTAACTTGATTGTTAATGTAATTGTTTTGTCATTGATATGAGTGTTGTTGTCATATCTATCTATATATATATATATATATATATATATATATATATATAGCAAAATACCCGCGCTTGGCAGCGGAGAAGTAAAAAGAAAAGGAAACATTTTAATAATAACGTAACATGATTGACAATGTAATTGTTTTGTCATTGTCATGAGTGTTGCTGGCATATATATATACACAGGTATATACACACAGACAAAAACATATATAAACATATATATACACATCATATATATATATACATATACATACATATATACATATACACATATACAAATATAGACATATATATACAGTATATACATATATACACATATATATACACAGTTATATATATACTCAGCAAAAAAAGAAACGTCCTCTGACTTTCAACTGTTTTTACTTTCAGTAAACAATGTGTAAATATTTGTATGAACACTAAAAGAGTCAACACCATAAGACATAAACAAAAAATGTTTCACAATATGTCCCTGAATGAAGGGAGGCTCAAAATCAAAAAGTACCAGTCAGTATCTGGTGTGGCCACCAGCTGCTTGAAGTACTGCAGTGCATCTCCTCCTCATGGACTGGACCAGATTTGTCAGTTCTTGCTGTGAGATGTTACCCCACTCTTCCACCAAGGCACCTGCAAGTTCCTGGACATCCCGGGCAGTTGTTGTGGCCATCCTGTACCTGTCACGCAGGTGTGATATTCGGATGTACCGATCCTGTGCAGGTGTTGTTACACGTGGTCTTCCACTG
>JANRMT010053145.1:19271-30715 GCA_026402145.1 Polypterus bichir lapradei | reverse complement strand
GTCGAGCAGCCGGCGCGCGCGCATAGCTGTGCCGGCCTTTCACACGCACAGGAGTGAAGGACTGACAGTGCCATCACAGCCGATTAATAGCTGGGACGTCTCACCAGTCTGCACAAGACCCACCGCGACTGTCCCCAAAAGGCGCTCATATCGTCAGCGAACACATCTCTCTATACTATATAAAAGAAAAACGCAACTTTCCTTTCTTTACACCTTTTTTCCTTTTATCCCAAACCAAAGCCTTTCTCTCTTAACACTGCAGAGGACACAAAACTAATTTTCTTTAATTGCTGGTAAGGCACATTATTAGAGGCAGAAATTTGGACTTTCACATAGAAAATGTAATTTCTATACCACAGCCGTCGTGTAGCGCCTTTCAAAAGGGATCTACTACCGAGAGATGATCCATATACATTTTAGCTGCTGTTAGTACTACTTACCTCTTCTGTTATACCGTCTTTAAAATGTAGTTTACCCGCAACCACTCCAGTAGTGCTCAATGTACCTTTACTTCTTAAAACGTTAATGTTTTACTGTTTAATAACTTATAGACTACATTTTATTATTTTTCCCTTGCACTCAGTGATCAAAGCTATACACACACATATAGACACATACATATATATATATATATACACATATATTTATATATACCTGTGTGTATGTTTGTATGTATGTGTATACACACACACACACACACACACACACATACATACACACACACAAATTATATATATGTGTGTGTCTGTGTATGTATGTATGTACACTCACCTAAAGGATTATTAGGAACACCATACTAATACGGTGTTTGACCCCCTTTCGCCTTCAGAACTGCCTTAATTCTACGTGGCATTGATTCAACAAGGTGCTGAAAGCATTCTTTAGAAATGTTGGCCCATATTGATAGGATAGCATCTTGCAGTTGATGGAGATTTGTGGGATGCACATCCAGGGCACGAAGCTCCCGTTCCACCACATCCCAAAGATGCTCTATTGGGTTGAGATCTGGTGACTGTGGGGGTCATTTTAGTACAGTGAACTCATTGTCATGTTCAAGAAACCAATTTGAAATGATTCGAGCTTTGTGACATGGTGCATTATCCTGCTGGAAGTAGCCATCAGAGGATGGGTACATGGTGGTCATGAAGGGATGGACATGGTCAGAAACAATGCTCAGGTAGCCCGTGGCATTTAAACGATGCCCAATTGGCACTAAAGGGCCTAAAGTGTGCCAAGAAAACATCCCCCACACCATTAGTTGCTCTTCTGTCAGCTTGAATCAGTCGGCACATTCTCCTCTGACCTCTAGCAACAACAAGGCATTTTCGCCCACAGGACTGCCGCATACCGGATGTTTTTCCCTTTTCACACCATTCTTTGTAAACCCTAGAAATGGTTGTGCCATAAATCCCAGTAACTGAGCAGATTGTGAAATACTCAGATTGGCCCGTCTGGCACCAACAACCATGCCACGCTCAAAATTGCTTAAATCACCTTTCTTTCCCATTCTGACATTCAGTTTGGAGTTCAGGAGATTGTCTTGACCAGGACCACACCCCTAAATGCATTGAAGCAACTGCCATGTGATTGGTTGATTAGATAATTGCATTAATGAGAAATTGAACAGGTGTTCCTAATAATCCTTTAGGTGAGTGTATATAGCAAAATACCCGTGCTTCGCAGCGGAGAAGTAAAAAGAAAAGGAAACATTTTAATAATAACGTAACATGATTGACAATGTAATTTTTTGTCATTGTCATGAGTGTTGCTGGCATATATATATATATATATATATACACACACACACACATACACATATACTATGGGGTGCCAAACAGGAAATACATTGATTTTCTGAATATATAAAGTCGGCGTCGGAATATATAAAGTCAAAACTTGAATATATAAAGTTACTGTCGGAATATATAAAGTCAAAAGTTGAATATATAAAGTCAGCGTCGGTATATATAAAGGCAAAACTTGAATATATAAAGTCAACGCTGGAATATATAAAGTCAAAACTTGAATATATAAAGTCATCGCTGGAATATATAAAATCAAAACTTGATTATATAAAGTCAATGTCGGAATAAATAAAGTCAAAACTTGAATATATAAAGTCAGCGTTGGAATATATAAAGTCAAAACTTGAATATATAAAGTCATTCCCGTCATTCCACTGGAATATATAAAGTCAAAACTTGATTATATAAAGTCACTGTCGGAATAAATAAAGTCAAAACTTGAATATATAAAGTCAGCGTCGGAATATATAAAGTCAGCGCTGGAATATCCATCAATTTCCCAACCCGTTGAATCCGACCACAGGGTCACGGGGGTCTGCTGGAGCCAATCCCAGCCAACACTGGACGCAAGGCAGGAACCAATCCTGGGCAGGGCACATGCATCATTTTCAAAACATTAACCGAACAGTGTTTTTTTAATTTATTTTTCTGAATACGTTTTTGTTAACTTAGTTCAGTTCAGAGTCGTTTCAATCAATATATTTTGACTTTGACTTTATATATTCAGGAATGAGTCTATATACTCCGATGTTGACTTTATATGTTCCATTGCTGACTTTATATATTCCGACGCTGACTTTATATATTCAAGTTTTAACTTTAAATATTCCAATGCCATCTTTATATACTCAGGTTTTGACTTTATATATTTGGGAATGACTTTATATATTCAAGTTTTGACTTTATGTATTCTAGCGCTGACTTTATATATTCAAGTTTTGACTTTATTTATTCCGACAGTGACTTTATATACCGTAGATCCCGGAATACAAGCCAAGAATTTCGTCCTAGATTTTTGGCTTGGAGTTTGGGGTTCGGTTTATACAACGAGCATCGTTTCAGATTCCAGATTTCCAGCGCAATGCCGGTTTTGCCGATGAATACAGAAGTAAATAATGACGAAACCACTGAGCCATCTTTCAGATGAAGAAGTAACTTTGCATGCCGGTACTTTAAATTAAATAAAGAATTTATTCAAAATAGTGTTTTAGTTGTTGATTTTATTAATAAAATTTATAATAAATTATCGGGAAGTTTAAAATAAAATTTATTTTGATTTACGATCCACATCTTGCGTTACGAAACGGATGCGGTCACGTGTATCCGCTTGCGTGATTGTAAACAAACAACCGAGAGTGTTAGTAGCGTCAGTCGGAGCCCAGATACATGTGTTTGTGGATGTAATTTCGAAACGAAGATGGACATTGTGTGGAAATATCTCCTCCTCCCTTCCTGCAGCCCAAAGATGTCAAATTAAATGGTGAGTACAGTATGAAATTGTTTCTAGAATAGAATGCCTTTTACTGTCACTATACGCATCTACAATGAGATTAAAAGCAGCTCCTTCAGTGCAGAAAAAAGTTCTGTATAGGGCTTGTATGGTTGTTTTTTAGCCTTAGCATAACGCCGTATCTGCGGCCCCGCTTCTGCTTTCTTTCCCTCCTCCGTCTGTGTCGTCTCCTAGACCCGACAACAAACCACGGAGAGCCCGCTGGTCTCGCTATGTTGTCTGGGATGTTGTGCGTGTGATGAAAAACACTCAAAACAGATGTCTGGCTCTGGACACCGATGTCTATAAGGTTCTGAATGGTGTAGCGGATGTTCGCCGAACCGATCGTGCACAAACAAGGACAAAAAAAAAGTACAAAAACAACAAAAAAGTGCACTGAAAAGGAGAGCCCTGAGCCGCTGCGCACCGCCATGCTCCTAGCCTAATCGAAGTAGGCTAGGCACTTTTTATAACTTTTTGGTTAGTACATTAGAAAAAATATTGGTGTTTTTTATTATGAAAAGGTTAAGTAAGTGTTGTAGTGGGAGGTTTGGAACGCATTATGGGTTAGCCTGTGCGAACGAATTAAGTTCGTAAGTCAAGGGTCCACTGTATTGCGTATTTAAGTTAATCAAATTTATAACAAGTCTCCGGAAATCCACCCACCGATGTACCGTATTTGCGTATATAGTTTCAACACAAAGGTTCCAATTTACCAAACTTCTACGCAATCACTTCCTAGTTTTCATCAAAAATGCCGGCAGTCTCAAATTCTCGCCGATAAACATTATAAATATACCCGAAGAGACACTTTTAAGGAAATTTAGAAAATTTTGCTTGGAGAAGGGGGTCGGCTTAAATACCGGTCATCGGCAAATACATGTAATTTAGTCGGTAGAGAAGGGGATCGGCTAATATACCGGGTCGGCTTGTATTCCGGGATCTACGGTAATCAAGTTTTGACTTTATATATTCGGGAATGACTTTATATATACAAGTTTTGACTTTATATAGTTAAATTTATTCATCATTGCATAAATTTTCTTCACCATAGAAATTTAAAGACTAAATTCAACTTCCATTCCTACCAAAGATATTTCTGGCGACTAAATAGAACCCACTTATATCCAAATTCGAGCTATTGGGCTGTCGCCTGCCTGCCTGAATAAGTCACCCTCGCTTCGCTCTTACTTTTTTACCGTTCATTTAATCATGGCTGGTGGCGGAAAAATTATAAAATGGAAGGAGGATTACACTGAGTATGGATTTACCAAAACAATTATTGATGGCGAATAAAGTATCGATTATTCATGAAGCTTCAATTGTTGATCTGTTTTTCTGTGTTAACCTCATATTTTTTCATACTTGTTCTCAAACCAAGGGGGTGCGAGGGTAAAATGAATCGGGAAGCGCTGATCAATGTAATTGGTGTACCAGGAAATCATGTATTGAGAGAAGTTCCCCTTTGCTCGCAATGCAAATTGTGATTAAATGCATTATTTTTTAACGCGTTATGGAGCACATGCATCGAAGCTTCTCAGCTGTGCTTGTGCTAAGAAAAGGAAACATTTTAAAAATAACGTAACACGACTGTCAATGTAACCTTTTGTAAGTAGTGCCTGGAGGATTCAGAGTGTGTATTAACTTGTGGATTTTTCTGTGAGTATTTGGTGGCAGCGTCACAAAGTCGTTTCCGTAAGACAGCGTCAGCTGCGGAGCTCAGCTCAGAGCGAAATGGGAGATGATGACGTGACTCCTCCACCCGCCTTAACTGTCAATCCCCCACAGACACAGTCTCTTGGAATTTGCATAAGCACAGCCCTTCACCTGCAATTTTAACTTAGTTACAAAGTGATCAAAACTCTCGTTTATATCCTGCGTCCTCTCATTAAACTTGTATCCCGCATTACCCGTGGGCATGACAAACGCCAGCGGCAGCCTGTCTATGAACTTAATTTAAACTTTAGGTTTACACCGTGCTTTGTTTCCGAAGTAGCAGCACTCATGAATATGGTTGTATATGTCACTTGCTCGCTTCTTATTGTTTCGCTGCCTTCTCAATTATATAATGCATGTTTTCTTCAGCGCTTTTTGGAGCTCTTCCTTGTTTTGTACGTACTTACGTACTGCGTTGACAGTCAATTCACGTGATTACGTGGGAGGCGTGATGATGTCACACGAAACTCCGCCCCCCACGGCTTTCGAGCTCTATATGTGCCTCTGCTGTTTTTTTAAGGTTGCCACAATGATGCATACTCCAAAATATGTCAAGTTTTCCATCAGTGACTTCAGTGGAAAGACTGGCAATCCTTCATTTAAACTTTCAGTTGCATTTTGCTGCTCTCAATATCTGAGAGAGTTCTGTGTACCAAAAAAGCTGTCTATTCAATTCTACACCGCCATCATTGAGTCTGTTCTCAGTCCTCCATTACTGTGCGGTTTGGATCAGCAACTAAATGTGACAAAAACAGGGTAAAATGAATAATTAGGTCTGCAGAAAAAAGATCACTGTAATCAGTCTTCTTACCCTACAGGCCCTGCACAATTCCAGAGTCATGAAATGGGCAGTGAAAATCATAACTGGCCCCTCAAGTCCAGGCCACCACCTCTGTGAACTTCTGCCACCTGCCTGGTATTAGACTTCACTACACTAAAAGAAACAGACATGACAACAGTTTCTTTCCATTGGCCGTAAAGCTCATGAACGGTCTTACATATAGTTAATGGTTAATTCTGCATCTATTTCAGTATTTCTTGCACTGCCTTTCATGTTGTATGCATGTGTTTACAATCTTAGTCTTGTAATTATCTCAGATGTGTACTTATTCATTGTGTGGGTAGCACTTTAGTTTAGGTATCTGTAACTCATTTACTCCCCTGTAACAAGATCCGTAACCAAAGCTGCTTCTGGTCTTCATAACACTGATAAAACATAAGTTAATTGGTTATTCATCCCTGTGTAGTGTGGCATACTGACATGATTACATTTACATTACATTTACTTATTTTGGCTGACACCTTTATCCAAGGTGACTAACAGTATTTACTAATGCTTAGTAAGTGTTATGAAGACCAGAAGAAGCCTTTCTTACTGTCTAGTTACATAATAAATGAGTAAAAGATGCATTTTTGAAGTACCTATACTAAAGTGTTATCCTTGTGTGTATGTGTGGCGTGTATCTATGAAAAAACAAAAAAATGGACTCAAATTCCTTGTGTGCAAGTAGACTTTTCTAATAAATGGGTTTCTGATTCTGGTCCTGATTGTAAGGCAGTTTTTGCCACTTTTTTGTCCCAACATGGATGGGTCACACTATTCTTACACTGAGGATGGAAGCATATCTGTCTACATTGCTCAACATTAGGATGGTCATCATTGGAATTGCTTTGGAATTCTTCAGTGAATGGGGTGTTGTTCCCTCTCTATAAGCAGCATATTTGGCTTTCTGCTGAAGTTAATGATTTGTTGAACTGTGACCCTCCCCCACCATGGTAGTGGGAAGCATCCCACCCCTGCTTTAATTAAAAGTAATATGGCTGAAATTGTTTTTGTTGTGTAGGCTGCTGGGATTAGGGAGGCATGAGGCCCCGGTCACCTTCGCATACAGTTTTAATGAAGCTGACAAGCACTGAACTGCCTTGTGCTGATCCTATGGTTCCTTTTCTGTAAGCAGGACATTAGACTTATTTGTTTTGTGTAGGCAGTCACGTAGCATTACTTGCTCTGCTCTCCCCCAGCTGTGCTTACAGTTTAGGCAGAAGATGAGATTATGGAGAAAATTATGTGAATGCATTTCAATTAATAAGTAAAAAAGAGAGTCATAAAGACTCCTTACAAAAAAATAACACCCAATATTGAGCCAGGACTGGGGAAGAGGAAAAGTCCTCCTTCTACATGGTGCATTACAAACTCTGACAAAACAGACTATGTGGCTCTGTGGACATCTCAACATGTTTAGTGCTTAAGTTTAATTGTTTACATTTACTTATTTGGCTGATGCCTTTATCCAAGGTGACATTTACAGTCATATGAAAAAGTTTGGGAACCCCTCTCAGCCTGCATAATAATTTACTCTACTTTCAACAAAAAAAAAAAAACAACAGTGGTATGCCTTTCATTTCCTAGGAACATCTGAGTACTGGGGTGTCTTCTGAACAAAGATTTTTAGTGAAGCAGTATTTAGTTGTATGAAATTAAATCAAATATGAAAAACTGGCTGTGCAAACATTTGGGTCCCCTTGTAATTTTGCTGATTTGAATGCATGTAACTGCTCAATACTGATTACTTGCAACACCAAATTGTTTGGATTAGCTTGTTAGGCCTTGTACTTCATAGACAGGTGTGTCCAATCATGAGGAAAGGTATTTAAGATGGTCAATTGCAAGTTGTGCTTCCCTTTGACTCTCATCTGAAGAGTGACAGCATTGGATCCTCAAAGGAACTCTCAAAAGATTTGAAAACAAAGATTGTTCAGTCTCATGGTTTAGGGGAAGGCTACAAAAAGCTATCTCAAAGGTTTAAACTGTCAGTTTCAACTGTAAGGAATGTAATCAGGAAATGGAAGGCCACAGACACAGTTGCTGTTAAACCCTACAGGTCTGGCAGGCCAAGAAAAATACAGGAGCGGCATATGCACAGGATTGTGAGAATGGTTACAAACAACCCACAGATCACCTCCAAAGACCTGCAAGAACATCTTACTGCAGATGGTGTATCTGTACATCGTTCTACAATTCAGCACAGTTTGCACAAAGAACATCTGTATGGCAGGGTGATAAGAAAGAAGCCTTTTCTGCACTCATTCCACAAACAGAGTTGCTTGTTGTATGCAAATGCTCATTTAGACAAGTCAGATTCATTTTGGAACAAAGTGCTTGGGACTGATGAGGCAAAAATTGAGTTATTTGGTCATAACAAAAAACGCTTTGCATGGCAGAAGAAGAACACCGCATTCCAAGAAAAACACCTGCTACCTACTGTCAAATTTGTTGGAGGTTCCATGATGCCGTGGGGCTGTGTGGCTATTTCAGGGCCTGGGGCCCTTGTTAAAGTCGAGGGTCGGAAGAATTCAACCCATTATCAACAAATTCTTCAGGATAATGTTCAAGCATCAATCACAAAGTTGAAGTTACGCAGGGGTTGGATATTCAAACAAGACAATGAACCAAAACACAGTTCAAAATCTACAAAAGCATTCATACAGAGGGAGAAGTACAATGTTCTGGAATGGCCGTCACAGTCCCCTGACTTGATTATCATTAAAATCTATGGGATGATTTGAAGCAGGCTGTCCATGCTCAGCAGCCATCAAATTTAACTGAACTGAAGAGATTTTGTATGGAAGAATGGTCAAAAATACCTCCATCCAGAATCCAGACACTCATCAAAGGCTATAGGAGGCATTTAGAGGCTATTATATTTACAAAAGGAGTCTCAACTAAGTATTGATGTAATATCTTTGTTGGGGTGCCAAGATTATGAACCTGTCTAATTTTGTTATGATGCATATTGCATATTTTCTGTTAATCCAATAAACTTAATGTCACTGCTGAAATACTACTGTTACCATAAGGCATGTCATATATTAAAAGGAAGTTGCTACTTTGAAAGCTCAGCCAATGATAAACAAAAATCCAAAGAATTAAGAGGGGGTTCCTAAACTTTTTCATATGACCGTGTGTTACAGTTGGTTCCATTTCTTTTGGTTTTGCAACTGGAGCGCAGGCATGTCAAGTAACTTGCTCATGGTCACACAGTTTCAGTAGCGGGATGTGATCCAACAACCTGAGCCTTTGAAGTCCAAAGCCTTTATCACTACACGTAATTTATGGTGACTTGCTTTGCATAGCCTTGGTGGGATGATGAATTTTTGTACTGTCTTGACGCCTGTTTAGGAAATAAAACTTATAATTTTCATCCCTGTATGCAAGTCTCTGCCATGCTGCATGTTTAGCATGTTTTTACCCTTGTCCTTTCTGTAAATAACAAAGCCATACATCTGTATTAGTGCGCCATGCATTGCTTTGTATGCTTCATGTTATGTCATAAGCTAAGAAACTTTAATTCAAAACTTTGTTTCAACAAATACTGTACATCCTAAAGTACAGAATGCTAAAGCTCAATCTAAGCATTTCCTTCAACGTTATTTAAATTAAGTTAACATCTGACAAAAAGTAGTCGATTATTTAGTGTGCATGGCGCCCTCATGTGGACACACCAGCAATTAGCGTTTGTGAAAAAGAAGTGTGCTCATTTCAGTACATGAAGGATAAAGGTGATCTAGTAATCTGTAGGTCATATCGAGGAAGGAAGCTTTTGCTGGTTGAAAGAGTACCAGGACACATAATGAAGGGTTTACATGACAGTTAGTGAAGTGCAGTTTGGCATCGTGACTGGGGAGGGAAGAAGAGATGCAACCTGCTTTAAAAGTGTCAAAGGAAAGGAGCTGCATCAAGCTTTTGTAGACTTGCAGAAGACATTAGAAAAGGGGCTACAGGAGGTGGTGAAGGTTAGGTGTGCAGAAATGTTTTGTGTCTGCAGTGATGGCGATGATTGAGGAAACACAAAGGATGGTCAGGATAGCAGATGAGGTTAGTGACAGATTTTTTGAAGTGAAAATTTGGCTGTACCAATGATGCCCCTGGAGTGTGTTGTTTTCTTGTGATAGTGATGAGTGAGAAGTTCAAAGTGCATGCAGGTTTATCATAGGAATTCTTGCATGCCAGTGATCCTGTTTGGCAAAAAGTGAAGTGGAAAAGACTGAAATGGAAAGCTGATTTAAGACTTCAAGGTAAATGCAGAAGTATTGGGAAGTGAAGGAGCAGGAGGTGGAATATAATAGTGTGACAAGCAGTCTGCAGGTGGCATGCGACTTTTGCTTGTAGAAAGTGTGACAACAGTTAAGTCAATCAAGTTAGTTGTCATGTGCACCCCGTACAGTTACATTTGAACTTGCACATCTCCTCAGGATAGTTGACAAAAATATGATGAATAAATAAAAAGTATACTTAGCTTGGAATGAATATACATGTTATGTATGTGTGTATATATGTATGTATATATACAGTGCATCTGGAAAGTATTCACAGCGCATCACTTTTTCCACACTTTGTTACAGCCTTACTCCAAAATGGATTCAATTCATTTTTTTCCTCAGAATTCTACACACAACACCCCATAATGACAATGTGAAAAAAGTTTACTTGAGGTTTTTGCAAATTTATTACAAATAAAAAAACTGAGAAATCACATGTACATAAGTATTCACAGCCTTTGCGCAATACTTTGTCGATGTACCTTTGGCAGCAATTACAGCCTCAAGTCTTTTTGAGTATGATGCAACAAGCTTGGCACACCTATCCTTGGTCAGTTTCGTCCATTCGTCTTTGCAGCACCTCTCAAGCTCCATCAGGTTGGATGGGAATCGTCAGTGCACAGCCATTTTAAGATCTATCCAGAGATGTTCAATTGGATTCAAGTCTGGGCTCTGGCTGGGCCACTCAAGAAAATTCACAGAATTGTCCTGAAGCCACTCCTTTGATATCTTGGCTGTGTGCTTAGGGTCGTTGTCCTGCTGAAAGATGAACCGTCGCCCCAGTCTGAGGTCAAGAGAGCTCTAGAGCAGGGTTTCATCCAGGATGTCTCTGTACATTACTGCAGTCTTCTTTCCCTTTATCCTGACTATTCTCCCAGTTCCTGCCGCTGAAAAACATCCCCACAGCATGATGCTGCCACCACCATGCTTCACAGTAGTGATGGTATTGCCTGGTGATGAGCGGTGCCTGGTTTCTTCCAAACGTGACGCCTGCCATTCATACCAAAGAATTCAATCTTTGTCTCATCAGACCAGAGAATTTTGTTTCTCATGAGTTGGGAGTCCTTCAGGTGCCTTTTGGCAAACTCCAGGTGGGCTGCCATGTGCCTTTTACTAAAGAGTATGAATTTAATCCATTTTGGAATAAGGCTGTAACATAACAAAATGTGGAAAAAGTTATGCGCTGTGAATACTTTCCGGATGCACTGTCTGTGTGTGTATGTATATATGTGTGTGTTTATTTATATATATATATATATATATATACACATACAGTACAGGCCAAAAGTTTGGACACACCTCCTCATTCAATGTGTTTTCTTTATTTTCATGAC
>JANRMT010053144.1:1096-16689 GCA_026402145.1 Polypterus bichir lapradei | reverse complement strand
AACAACTCTCCACGCTACTGTTTAGATCTGGACAGTGACTTTGCCCAAAAAAGAAATCTGACTGCATTCTCGTGTCATTGTGCACTTTTCGTGACATTACACATGTATTTTTTTTAAATGCCCGTGTCGATCAAACAAAGGTAGTTCTGCAGTCTACTTGTGACTTTACGCTGTAGAAAGTAAATAAATCAAGGTAAATAGGTATATAACATTCAATCTGGCTTTTATATACAAAGTACAGTGACAGAAGCTCCGACCTGCAGCTATAGACTCTTCAGGATGCGAGCGACTCTCCATGCTAGTGTTTAGATCTGGACAGTGTATGTGCCCAAAAAAGTAGTCGGACTGCATTCTCGTGCCATTGTTTGCGAAATGAAGTGTCAGCATGCACAGGAAGCTCTGTAGTCTACTTGTGACTTTACACTGTAGGAAGTAAATAAATCAAGATAAATAGATAAATAACATTCAATGTGGCTTTTATATACAAAGTACAGCGGCAGCAAAAGTGTGACGTGCATTCTTTCTCCAATGTAGAACCCTCGTCATCTGGACCATAAGATGCATAATAATTCAGCATGAGCAAGAACACACACACACAAAAAAAAAACAAAAAAAAAAAAACCTCGAGACAATGAGATACCAAGAAGGCAGATTCACCAGCGTTTGTGTGTCAGCTTTTATCCATCCAGATCTGAGAAATTCCAGTTCCATTATCTCAAAACGCCACTCACATCTACAGTTATTCCCAGCTTCAAATAAAAACGAACAGCGTCAGATCCCTTGCGGATTGGGGAGGTAGTATGTATCGTGATCGTGACTGAGAGAATAAAAGTGAAAAAAAAACCAACACTAACTTTTACAAGTACAACAAATTTACACGGCTGTTACAGATGCAAACATATGTTTTTATTGTATAATATTAACAGCAGCTCACTACTCAATATGGCAAATATATGAGGCAATCAGGATCGAACCGGGGAACTCTTGATTATAAGTCAGCAGTTCTTACCGTTGTGCCATGGAAGCGGTTGTATCATCCTTGTACCTTTTGAAAAAGTGTTTATTTGATTGACTCCAGGCTTCACACATTATACGGTTTGTCTACATTTTGTCATTTATTACTAAAACATAAAAACCGCTTCTGTTTTAACGATGTGTTTACATAGATTGTTGTAGAAATGGAACACACATGAAATGCATGTGTTCCAATGGTACCTGACGCCCAGATAATCGAGGAATGAGCTGGGAGAACTTTGTATCCGTTCTGCGGCGGTGGGGGGATGGAATAGTAGGCTGCTTGTCTTGATCAGCATATTTACAAGACAAAAGATGCTGACGGAGAGGTGCAAAGAGATTTAAGGTGGGACGGATTTACAAGTTTTTTCATAGGCTTTGGTAATTCTAGTGTTAATGGATGCAATGCACTCATCTGAAGCAGAGAGTTGCGAAGAGCCGGGAATCCCCTCCAGTCACGGAGGTACTTTTCAGTGAGCAGCTATGTATTTCTTTAAATCTAATTTCAAATCAAACCATTCCTGTTTTATTTCTTGAACAGTTCGCTCTATAGAAGACAATGAATTAACACTCATCACCTCTTTCCAGGCAATTCCTTTGACTAATCCAGTGACACCGTTACTCATGCTAGAGAATAATATTTCTTTTATTTTGTGAACTTCTGTTAAAAGTACATTAATCTCTGCTTCTTTCAAGTATTTTTTTTTTTTTGCTTTTGACATTTTGGCAGATCGTGAGCACATGTGGCAGCATATCCTTACATAAGGATTTTGGACATTGATGGGTGTGAATTATGGCAATAAACTGACAATATGCATGTGGCTGACAATTGACTGGTATTTATGAACCTATGCAGGATATTAAGAAAAAAATAGATTTTTTATTCACGGTTTGAGAATGTGGCATAAGATTTTAGGAAATTCACTTTTTACGAGCAAATGTGTTTATTAATTTACTAACATTTCCTATATTAGACCCATTAAGTGTACAAGTTCAAGGCATAATTTAACTTTAGTCCTGTTCCAGTCCAAGAGTATGACCCATTTGTGTGCTTTGATATTTGATATGGGGTGCATTACAAATTGTGTCTTCAAAATACACACAGGCACTCAAAAGGCCTGAGGTTGGGGGGGGTGACCAAGTTGGTCGTTTGTCCATAAAAACCTGATGACAAAGTGTGAAGATAAGTAAGCACCTTTTCTTTTAATATTTTGTAGTACATCCGTGAATTTATGATACTAATGATACTGTACAGCTACCACTCATACATCCACACATAAGAGCACCAAATCCACCATTCTACACTGTGAGAGTCACTCTCAAAGTACTCCTCCCCTTTGCAAAGCAGTACATTTTAGGCACCATCAGACCCAAAAAGACTGACTATGGTCTATCAATCCAGAAATTAAATATAGGTCTTGACAAATGCTGAACAGGCTTTCTTTAGCTTTTCAATAGCTTTCTTCATGGATGACAACTATGCATTCCACTTGTGTGCATTGCACATCTTCCTGAATGAGATGGAAAAGTCACTGTAATTTAGTTTTCCACAACTTATTGTCAGTTCTATGACAATTGTTTTTACTGTCGCAAAGCACCTTATCAAACGTGACAGCTTATGATGACAGCATGAATGTTGTATGTTTAGAATTTTTTTAATTCCTGTGTTAGGTACTGTATTTTGGCTTAATAACAAGAACGAGCTAATCTTATTACACCCATGCCCTCTTTCATGTAATGATTTCCATTCTTAAGACTATGCCCACACTAGCATGTTTTCTTTAAAATGTAGTTTTTGCCTTTTATTCACACTACCCCAATGTTTTTTTTTTTTAAATCACTAAAAACAGTGATGTTTGAAAACAGCTTCCAAAGCTGCATACTTCTGAAAATAGCGACTCAGCATTACAGTGTGGATATGCAAAAAATTAAGACTTTTGGATCCTGTTCATAACAATGTCTTATTCCCCGACTGGGCCCCCTTCATAGAAGAAAACCACATGCCAACATAATGGACACAGAGGGGTTGCCTTCCATGGCGCTTGCTGTGTTGCAAACCTGCTTGCATCTAAATTGTGTTTTGCACCATTTTAATAATGCAACATACCCAAAAAATTTACCAGGAACAACAGTTTTCCAATAAAACTTATGACTGTAGGAAACACATTGTGGGAAGTGAGCAAGGGATACTGAGCCAAGGATAGACCCAGCTTACAAAGTCAGTCCAGAAGAAGCCAAAAAAAAAAAAAAAAAACACAAGGGAAGGGGGAAAATAGGGCAAATTAAACATAAGAGTGGATACACTGAATGTTGGGACAATGATTGGGAAAAGAAGAGTTGGTAGATTTCATGGAAAAGAGTAAAGTGGGAGTGTTCTGTGTGCAAGAAATTAGAATGAGGGGAAATAAGGCAAGACAATTGGGAGGAGATGTTGTTGTACAGTGGAGCAAATGAGCAGGGAAGAAATGGTTTAGGTATAATAGTAGCCAAAGGACTAAAAGATAGTCTTGTCAGTGTGAAAAGAAGGAGTAATAGAGTAGCGAGTGCCAATCTAGGCCTTGGTGAGACTGTAAGAAATGGTCAATTGAGCATATACTCCTCAAATGGGATGTGAAGATATTCATTGCTGGTGGTACTCTAAATGGGCATGTGGGAAACTGTAGAGGAATGATAGAGAGGGAAGATGGAGGGTGGGGAGAGAAATTGGAACGGGAGAGGATAGAAGATTTTGCCATGGCATGTGATTTGATAATAGTTCAAACGTTTTTTTCAAAAGAAAGTAAATTAGCTTGTGACTTACAGTAGCGTTGGACGTGAAAGCCAAATAAACTTTTTAAAGTGCAGATGATCTCATTTGACATAAGTAAAGAATTATAAGGTCAAAAATGTGACAGGGCAGCATAAAATGGTAGTGATGGACTGGGAGATGAGAACCAGCAGAAGAATAAAAACAAAACAATTACAACCAAGGATAAAGCAGTGAAAATTAAGAGAGGAAGGGCATGAGAACAGGTTTAAAGAGAAAGTTTTAAATGACGCGCAGTCATTTGAGAATGTGGAGCAATGGTATTACCCAATTACCATCTAAGTAAACAAGCATTGGCAAACAAGTACCAAAATGCAATGCAGGGCCTGAACTTCAATGTGTGATAGAGGCGGTGATTCCCGCAAATGTAACAATAAATGGAGTTACAATCAGGGGTGTTGGCAGATTTCAGCTTAGGGTTTTATAAAGAATGGTATCATCATAAACTACCCGAGATCTCTTTCATCAGCAAATTTGAAATTTACTCCTGATGTTTTCTTTCCATTTACTGAAAAATACTTTCTAAAACTCACACTAAATATAAAAATTAAAAAATTATATATGGACTGTTGAATTAGTGAATTCCAAGAGAGCTCAGGTCATTTCCATTTAAGCAAAACTGATTCTGTAATATACTTATGTATGGTTTTGTCAGTAAACCAATCTTTTAAGTTTATAACATTTGCTATTGTAATATTTATGCATCATTAGCTGGTTAAAAATTATTGAAGATTAATATTAAATGAGTCAAATTATTTTAAAATTTCAAAATGTTTGGAAAATGAAAGTACCATGATTTACAGATGTCCCAACTCAAACGCTTCTTGAGTAGAATTTAAACTTGTCAGTTTTACATGAACCCCAATTGACAGCCTTTGCTTTAATGTTTTCAAGGTCTCTTATGTGACAGAATACATTTTTGTATTGCTTGTGCAAAAGTCCAAATTTTAAAATTACTTGTACTATCATTAGCTGTACTCAAATTTATAAACTGAGGCAATATTACATACTTCAATGCTCCATTCAAGTATATGATGTGTACTTTCACTTATGGATAATACTAATGAATGATAGTTTGCCTTCAAAAGTCAAACGAATGGCACAAATTCGGTGTTTGCAGATTCATATTTAACAATGAAGTATGCAGCTTTATTTGTCCTACTAACTGCGTATTTCAGTAATAATACATCTGTTATTACCATACAAGTCATATTAAAGGGAGATGTTCCTTGTCCTTCAAAGCATTGAAACAATAAATTTATTTTATTTTGGAATTAACAAATGGAGCAACTTGTAGCATCACTGGTGTAAACAATGTCAAATAGGCACTTTGATTCTTGCGCCAATGTTTACTTGCTACAGCTGGTATTAGCTCTGCCTATCTTCCACATCCCACAGTGTGACCCTAAACTGTAAACACCAGTAAGAAAATGGATGGATGCTTGGACTGATGGGCATTTGTAGAACTGCTCATTACAATCAGAGAATAAACAAAGCTTTCATTCATCAGGACTGTGCAGAAAACTATTAAAAGTGATTAATCATTAGTTGAACGATTACACCTTGTGATCGGTAATATTTCACTGAGGTGTGTATAAATCTGCTCATGAACTAATTCCATGATGGGTTAAAAGTGGCAATAATGTACAAGTGTTTTGCTTTTCTTTTATTATTTTTAAATATGATTTCTGAAATCAAAAGTATTTCCAGACATAACTCCAGCTGTTTATCTTTGACATGTATTGATGCGTTGAGCCACTTTTATATGTAGTTTTTACGCACATTTTCTGATGTACTACTGTGCTTTTAATTAATTTGTCTACTTGCAGTCACAAATACAGTGGTGTGAAAAACTATTTGCCCCCTTCCTGATTTCTTATTCTTTTGCATGTTTGTCACACAAAATGTTTCTGATCATCAAACACATTTAACCATTAGTCAAATATAACACAAGTAAACACAAAATGCAGTTTTTAAATGATGGTTTTTATTATTTAGGGAGAAAAAAAAAATCCAAACCTACATGGCCCTGTGTGAAAAAGTAATTGCCCCCTGAACCTAATAACTGGTTGGGCCACCCTTAGCAGCAATAACTGCAATCAAGCGTTTGCGATAACTTGCAATGAGTCTTTTACAGCGCTCTGGAGGAATTTTGGCCCACTCATTTTTGCAGAATTATTGTAATTCAGCTTTATTTGAGGGTTTTCTAGCATGAACTGCCTTTTTAAGGTCATGCCATAGCATCTCAATTGGATTCAGGTTAGGACTTTGACTAGGCTACTCCAAAGTCTTCATTTTGTTTTTCTTCAGCCATTCAGAGGTGGATTTGCTGGTGTGTTTTGGGTCATTGTCCTGTTGCAGCACCCAAGATCGCTTCAGCTTGAGTTGACGAACAGATGGCCGGACATTCTCCTTCAGGATTTTTTGGTAGACAGTAGAATTCATGGTTCCGTCTATCACAGCAAGCCTTCCAGGTCCTGAAGCAGCAAAACAACCCCAGTCCATCACACTACCACCACCATATTTTACTGTTGGTATGATATTTTTCTGAAATGCTGTGTTCCTTTTACGCCAGATTTAACGGGACATTTGCCTTCCAAAAAGTTCAACTTTTGTTTCATCAGTCCACAAGGTATTTTGCAAAAGTCTTGGCAATCATTGAGATGTTTCTTAGCAAAATTGAGACGAGCCCTAATGTTCTTTTTGCTTAACAGTGGTTTGCGTCTTGGAAATCTGCCATGCAGGCCGTTTTTGCCCAGTCTCTTTCTTATGGTGGAGTCGTGAACACTGACCTTAATTGAGGCAAGTGAGGCCTGCAGTTCTTTAGACGTTGTCCTGGGGTCTTTTGTGACCTCTCGGATGAGTCGTCTCTGCGCTCTTGGGGTAATTTTGGTCAACCGGCCACTCCTGGGAAGGTTCACCACTGTTCCATGTTTTTGCCATTTGTGGATAATGGCTCTCACTGTGGTTCGCTGGAGTCCCAAAGCTTTAGAAATGGCTTTATAACCTTTACCAGACTGATAGATCTCAATTACTTCTGTTCTCATTTGTTCCTGAATTTCTTTGGATCTTGGCATGATGTCTAGCTTTTGAGGTGCTTTTGGTCTACTTCTCTGTGTCAGGCAGCTCCTATTTAAGTGATTTCTTGATTGAAACAGGTGTGGCAGTAATCAGGCCTGGGGGTGGCTACAGAAATTGAACTCAGGTGTGACACACCACAGTTAGGTTATTTTTTAACAACTTACTTTCTCACACAGGGCCATGTAGGTTTGGATTTTTTTTCTCCCTAAATAATAAAAACCATCATTTAAAAACTGCATTTTGTGTTTACTTGTGTTATATTTGACTAATGGTTACATGTGTTTGATGATCAGAAACATTTTGTGTGACAAACATGCAAAAGAATAAGAAATCAGGAAGGGGGCAAATAGTTTTTCACACCACTGTAAGTGCAGTACTGACTTTCTCAGAATTACTAATAGTGTAAAAAGCTTGGTATTGTAACATTTTCTGAACATTGGTACCAAATTAAAACTGAAGTATTATTTGTTGTGACTACCCTAATCACATCATTGTTCTGAAAAATACAAGACAGAAATAAATATAGGTTTCAAAGGAAGACAGATAGATAAATGCAACCCCACCCCCAGCAATCACCCCAAACCAATGTGGAAAATGTTAAGCAGGAGAACACAAAAATTCTGAATATTCTTAAACAATACAGTAGCCCAAAACTGTACAAAAAGTAAAATGTTAAGTGCAAACAAGAAAAATGCATGTTACACATCACCAAACACTGTCTACTCAACTACACATTAGCCAAGTGCCAGATACCCATTTTATAATAATTGATTTAGAAGACTTACTAATCATTGAGAGAGCTGGAGAAAGTTGGGGACTGTCCCACAAGAATATATACAGACCTCATTCAAATAAAAGTCAGAGAGAGAGAGAGAGAGTACGAGTTTGGAGAAGATAGAAAAAGGAAAAAAAGTATTTTGTAAAAGAGAGGAACAGCAGCAGATAGAATAAAAGATCAAGCAGAAGGTATGACAGGAAACCTCAACCTCAGTGAGTGGAATATCTTAGACAAGAAAAAAAGTATTAACAAAAAAAGTTTTAATACCCAGAACCACAAGCCAGAAAGAGGGCAGAGCATACAACAGTTTGAAAGACCTCATTCGAAAAACAATGGGATGTGAAAACTGAATACCCAAAACGATGGCATGACAGCAAAGGAGATAGAAGACCAAAATAAAGGCGGCGAGATATTACTACTGAAAAGATGAAGAGCACAACAGTACATGAGAGAAAAACAGTATACATTCACTGAAGATCCAGGTTGATGGATAATAATGTGTCAATCCCCAGATCAACCAAAGGATGTACAGTAGACCCCCGCAAAGATGCGGTGCAGGGCTCGTGGACTCAGTCGGTCGTGGATTTTTCCTTAGAACCTAACTATTAATTGTTAGCGGAAAGCGCAAATATCCTCGGCAATTTTTATGGCTTTTTTCCGTAGCAATACTGTGCTGTAGAGAGAACAGGAAGCAACCGCTGAGGGAAATGCGGTTTGCGATGGTGAAAGTAGCCAATCCAAGAGCGTTATTCATTTCTCCTTGCTGTTGATTGACTGCTGCCCTGTGACGCATTGCCAGGTGAGTGTTCACATGTTTTTCCACCGCTGAGGGAATGTGGTTTGGGATGGTGAAAGTAGCCAATCCGACAGCGTTATTCATTTCTCCTTGCTGTTGAGTGACTGCTGTCCTGTGACGCATCTCCAAGTAAGTGTTCACGTGTTTTTCACCGCTGAGGGAATGCGGTTTGGGATGGTGCCTTGGCATTGTAGATCAACGACTGTAGGAAGAAGAACATCCCCTTGGACAGTAACATCATCCGTGAGAAAGCAAAGAAATTGTACCAGCAGTTCGCTACAGGAGACAATGTAGAAGGTACTGAAGAACCGCAACCAGGACCATCAACAGCACCGGAGCCCGAAGATTTTCAAGCCAATAAGGGATGTTTTGATCGTTTTCATCATCATCAATATCACTCATCATTGGTGAGTACCCGTACATTTTACTGTATTTTAATAAAATTATGTATTTACTCTGCTTATAACAAAGAAAACGACAGTACATAGCAAAGAAAACGTGCTTGCATGAACATATAGTGGTAACATCGGTATTTTACATTCTAGCATCGCAGGAGACATAGCAGTACAGTACTGTACAGTATACGGGCTTATCTTTACATTCTGTTTTTAGGTAATGTATTAAGGTAATTTTTTAGGTAATGTACTAATGTATTAAGCTGAGTTTGCAACAAAATTAAAATGCTTTGGGGGCATACTGTATTTAGGGTTTAAACTATAAAAATAGGCATTTAAAAGGCATTTTTTAAACACATCCAAAAGTCGCAGTTTTTCACAATTCGCGGGTGCTCTAGGAACGTAACCCACGCAAATTTTGGGGGTGTACTGCACACCAAATGATATAATTATAAATCTGGTTGAGACAAATAGCTGTCACAGATTACAGTTTATAATGGAAGGCTTAAAAGAAGATCTGCTTGCTAGAATGGAAGGAAAAGGAAAGCATTGTGCTGAAAAAATTAAGAAGCATAATATTCATTGTTTAATAGATAGAACAGAAAAACAAATAATTGAAAACACCAACAGTAAACAGACTCATTAACATTTTTAAGTAAGAGGCCGCAATGTCCAGAATTATGTCAGAAACAGTTAAGGTATCTAAATGAAATTGACAAGCAGATGGACTGATTAAGAGTCCACTGCTTACTGACACAAGGGAAGCAGAGCATATTTAGATCAATTAATTTAAGTTTATAACCAAATGCAGCTTGCTAAGAATTAAATTACGAATGTGAGTAGAGCTGAAGGATTACCACCAAGAAAGTGCAGGATGATATCAGCATACAGAAAAATTGTTTTGGGGATGCACACCACCAGAGTGATCATATCCAATTTATGCACAAAAATAAAAAAGGGCCTTTAGAGAAAACATGACAAAAGCAGCAGATAGTACAAAGCCTTGAGTGACACTTCTACAAACCAATGTCAGAAATGGTAAATATAACTGCTGAGGTGATCTGTTAAAAGGCGGCCAAATTCATTCAGACACATGTCTTTCCATAGTCTATTAAGGAAAACGCCAATGAAGATGTTAAAACTAAAGAGGTATCAATTAAACAAAGACGGAATGTGTCTGTTGCAGGAATTAAGCTAATAAAAATCAGTATAATTGAAGAGTACTTTCATCCAACAGTTTACAGACATCAGGCAAGACATTTTGAACACAGTTTGGCATACCAGATCAAAGACATCAGGCAGTAATCTGAACAATCAGAGGGTACCTTATCCTATGTTAGTAAGAGGGCATGTATTGTCATAGTGGGTCCATTGCATTTCAACACAATGCCTCTGCGTCAAGATTTTGACTTTGGTGAAAACTGGTATATTAATTACATGTACCTTGAAGGGCTTAGATTTTTCAAGTTACTGATGAGAAAGGCATGTTTATTCACTGCTGTGAAAGAATTTGTGTTTTCCAATAAGCTGTAACTTTTCTTCTTATGAGAGCTACATGACTCAGCTATAGCTCACTGGAAATCATGTAGTTTAACTTTTGTGTAGGTGTAAGTGCAAGAAAAAGGAAGACTGCAAGGTTGCGTTTAGGGAGGAGGTGAGACAGGCACTGGGTGGCAGTGAAGAGTTACCAGACAGCTATGAAACTACAGCAGATGTAGTAAGGGTGACAGCAAGAAGGGTGCTTGGCGTGACATCTGGAAAGAGGAAGGAGAAAAAGGAAACCTGGTGGTGGAATGAGGAAATACAGGAGAGTATACAGAGGAAGAGGATGGCAAAGAAGTGGGATAGTCAGAGAAATGCAGAAAGTAGACAAGAGTACAAGGAGATAAGGCGCAAGGTGAAGAGGGAGGTGGCAAAGGCAAAAGAAAAGGCATATGATGAGTTGTATGAGAGGTTGGACACTAAGGAGGGAGAAAAGGACCTGTACCGATTGGCTAGACAGAGGGACCGAGCTGAGAAAGATATGCAGCAGGTTAGGGTGATAAAGGATAAAGATGGAAACATACTCACACGTGAGGAAAGCGTGTTTAGCAGATGGAAAGACTACTTTGAGAGTCTGATGAATGAAGAGAACGAGAGAGAGAAGAGGTAGGATGATGTGGAGATAGTGAATCAGAAAGTGCAATGGATTAGCAAAGGGGAAGTAAGGACAGCTATGAAGAGGATGAAAAACGGAAAGGCCTAGAGATGGCAGTGGCGTTTTTAACCAGCTTGTTTAATGGAATCCTGGAAAATGAGCAAATGCCTGAGGAGTGGAGAAGAAGTGTACTGGTGCCGATATTTAAGAATAAGGGGGATGTGCAGGACTGCAGGAACTACAGGGAAATAAAATTGATAAGCCACAGCATGAAGTTATGGGAAAGAGTAGTGGAAGCTAGGTTAAGAAGTGAGGTGATGATTAGTGAGCAGCAGTATGGTTTCATGCCAAGAAAGAGCACCAGAGATACAATGTTTGCTCTGAGGATGTTGATGGAGAAGTTTAGACAAGGCCAGAAGGAGTTGCATTGTGTCTTTGTGGACTTAGAGAAAGCATATGACAGGGTGCCTTGAGAGGAGCTGTGGTATTATATGAGGAAGTCGGGAGTGGCAGAGAAGTACACAAGAGTTGTACAGGATATGTACAAGAGAAGTGCGACAGTGGTGAGGTCTGCGGTAGGAGTGACGGATGCATTCAACGTGGAGGTGGGATTACATCAGGGATCAGCTCTGAGCCCTTTCTTATTTGCAATGGTGATGGACAGATTGACAGAAGAGATTAGACAGGAGTCCCTGTGGACTATGATGTTTGCTGAGGACATTCTGATCTGTAGCGATAGTAGGGAGCAGGATGAAGAGACCCTGGAGAGGTGGAGATATGCTCTACAGAGAAGAGGAATGGAGGTCAGTAGGAACAAGAAGGAATACATGTGTGTAAATGAGAGGGAGGTCAGTGGAATGGTGAGGATGCAGGGAGTACAGTTGGCGAAGGTGGATGAGTTTAAAAACTTGGGATCAACAGTACAGAGTAATGGGGATTGTGGAAGAGAGGTGAAGAAGAGAGTGCAGGCAGGATGGAATGGTTGGAGAAGTGTGTCAAGAGTAATTTGTGACAGACAGGTATCAGCAAGAGTGAAAGGGAAGGTCTACAGGACGTTAGTGAGACCAGCTATGTTATATGGGTTAGAGACGATGGCACAGACATGAAAGCAGTAGACAGAGCTGGAGGTAGCAGAGTTAAAGATGCTAAAATTTGCACTGGGTGTGACGAGGATGGATAGGATTAGAAATTAGTACATTAGAGGGTCAGCTCAAGTTGGACGGTTGGGAGACAAAGTCAGAGAGGCGAAATTGCGTTGGTTTCGACATGTGAAGAGGAGAGAAGCTGGGAATATTGGGAGAAGGATGCTAAGGATAGAGCTGCCAAGGAAGAGGAAAAGAGGAAGGCCTAAGCAAAGGATTATGGATGTGGCGAGAGATGACATGTAGGTGATGGGTGTAAAAGAACAAGATGCAGAGGACAGGAAGATATGGAAGAAGATGATCCGCTGTGGCAACCCCTAACGGGAGCAGCCGAAAGAAGACAATGACGACTATTTCAGAGACACTATAATTTATTACAGTAACCAAACATTGGGGTGACTTGGAGAGCCACAATTTCACGCTACAAGTAACAATAAATAAAAAAATTAAAACCCAGTTTTAGGAGGCTACCTTTCTAATTAAGGTTTTAAAACTGGCATTTACTCATTTCCACTTCAAGTACTGTGTGCTAACTAATGTGTCTAAAATGTCTGTTTGTTTTTTGTGTGTGTTTGAGTGAGAGCAGTCCCTATCATAGTGTCCCATTTTCAGCATTTTGTCCAATCTTGGTGAGACAGGCTTTGGCGGACGCAATCCTGGAATTAACTTAAAAGGTTC
Organism: Polypterus bichir lapradei; assembly: GCA_026402145.1. Lineage (NCBI taxonomy): Eukaryota > Metazoa > Chordata > Cladistia > Polypteriformes > Polypteridae > Polypterus > Polypterus bichir. The sequence goes on along the minus strand of JANRMT010053144.1, from coordinate 3,862 downwards.
TACAACCACAACCTACTGAACTCAGTCCACTGATTATTACAGTGCTTTCATGACCTTTAAATTCACCTAAATGTAACACCATGCATACATTTTCTAACTTCTTAAACACTACAAAGCTGGCAGACATTTTTTTCCAATACTAAACCACCAAGGCAAGCAAGGTGGCGTCTGAATTCTTTGTTCTCACTAATGTCCCATCAGCTTAGCACCCTGACAACGCATCCCTACTAGGGCTAGGTATCAGCACAAATGTCTCAGTTCGATTCTGATTCAAGATGCCCCGATTTGATTCGATATCCATTTAATCTTGACTGAACTAGCATGCACTGATATATTGAAAGTGGTGACTTTTTTTTTTTTAGAAATTACTTAACTAAGCATAGAGCATTAATATAATGTGACAAATTTCAGTAACACTTTATTTGAAGTGTGTCTACACAGTGGCTTTATCACATATGAACAAGTATGACATTTAGGAAGAAACACTTGATTAGGAATGAACAGTTATCATTTTAAAAAAAAAAAAAAAAAAACCTCCTTTTTCACAGCACTGCACTCATTCAAAAATCACCATAATTTAACTAACATATGTATTGCCACATCAAAGTCCACACATTTTTTTTGGGGGGTGTCCTTGTTTAATACAATGCAATTGCAGCTACATTATCAAATATCTAGATCATCTTGTGAATATGGTGGTGGATCTGAGGCTAGGGATCTGCACTGGCAATCGGAAGGTTGCCGGTTCGAATCCTGTAAATGCCAAAAGGGACTCTGTTCTGTTGGGCCCTTGAGCAAGCCCCTTAACCTGTAAGTGCTCTGTCCTGGGTATGACAATCTGCATCCAGTTCTGCATGTAGGCCCTCCAACCTGCAGGGAAAAATTTGGGGGGTTGATGGCAGAATTGGCACTCCTGCCACCATAAAAACCTCACTCTGTTCCCAATCCATATGAACTACTGTGGTGCCGAGGTGTCACCCTTTGCATGGCTGCACTCGGGTCCTAATCTAGATCCTGAGTTGGTTTGTCGTGTGGTGGATGTGGCAATGCGCTGTATCAACACGTGCTCCTAACCTCTCTCTCAATAACCTATTCATGTGTATTTTAATCTCCATGTAGGCACCCCCTAAGCTAAACCGTTAACCAAATTTATTTCCCATTTGGACATTTAAGAGTCTAATATGATGACTTCGGTTAAAGAGAACACACCATTTTATGCAAAGTAGTAAAGTGCTTTTTCCGTAGAAAGCATTAACAGGTGCATTAGCGCCATCTTCTGGAGCAGATGCCAAAAACAAAGATGAGCAAAAATCTACATATAGTAATTGAGCAGGATGGAGATTCACGAGATCAATATTGAGACTTTAAGAACTGATATCCAATTGTTTAAATAAAAAGTAACAATCAGAAAAATCTATATTTTTACCCAGGACCAATCCCTCCCGCTCTATGCCAAAAAACAGCCTAATACATCCTGAGTGAACATAAAAATAAATCAATTCATGGCACACAACACGTTTTCAATTCAAACAAACAAAAAAACAAAGCCACTTCAGTCATGAGGCTACAAGGCAGAAAACTGCTTCAGTATTTATTTGTGAAAATCCAGACAAAACACTTCAATCACCTGGGCAAATAAAATAGTACAAAAAAGTAAAAACTCATTTTTTATGTGAAATTTTACATAGTTTTCTTTTTGTGTAGGCATTATTCAGTATTAGACTTCTTTGTTCTGTCAGGAGAGAGAACAACCTGAAGGGATGCTGTGACACAAGTGACTTTCTAAAGTTGTTCCACGACTCAAATAAAACCACCAGAGTATTTAAATGTAAAAAAGCAAAATGATACTTTTTAATCAGCTGGAAGCATAAAACATTACATTTAGTCAAACTGATAATTTTCCATATACAGCAAATAGTTTCCAAAATTACAGCATTACATATTTCACAGATTATGTAGGTAAATGAAATGCTGCATGATGGCCATAGTATAATACTGTCCAAATTATCAGTCTGAATTTTTTTTTTTGCTGAATTCCCTTTCATGTTGCTTGTGTGTGTCTGTCAGTCTCCTGTCTTATGGGCAAGTAGCTTATTTATCATGCAAAGCCAGAGCTTGAACTTGTGTCAGTTTCTTTATCCTTCTTCAATTGTAATGAGTGTTCCATCTGTGAAAGCACTGATACATAAACACTATTTCTGATACCAACTGGGTAAAGGGACTTCCTCTAGAGGTTTGAGTGCACACATAAATTATAGAAAATATTTCAGAGAACGAGGAGGTGTCCTTTGAAGTACGAAACCTTTGTGGAAAGTGAAAAATCCATTGTGACATGTGCTGGCAAGTGTCAAGATTCCTTAGCTCAAAAAGGAAGCTCCAACATCAAGCACTGTACAGTAGAAAGTGGTGTGAAAAACTTGTCCGCAATGACTTTGCTCACATTGCTTGTGAAAGGTTCACAGATCACATCAATAGTCACCAGTCTTTCCTGGGCAGGTGTGATCTTTCTCTAAGAAATACTATCTAGCATGTGTATATAAATATATTTGTTACTTACAGTGGAGGAAATAATTATTTGACCCCTCACTGATTTTGTAAGTTTGTCCAATGACAAAGAAATGAAAAGTCTCAGAACAGTATCATTTCAATGGTAGGTTTATTTCAACAGTGGCAGATTGCACATCAAAAGGAAAATCGAAAAAATAACTTTAAATAAAAGATAGAAATTGATTTGCATTTCATTGAGGGAAATAAGTTTTTGAACCC
>JANRMT010053143.1:0-10023 GCA_026402145.1 Polypterus bichir lapradei | reverse complement strand
CAAAGCTTTAGAAATGGCTTTATAACCTTTACCAGACTGATAGATCTAAATTACTTCTGTTCTCATTTGTTCCTGAATTTCTTTGGATCTTGGCATGATGTCTAGCTTTTCAGGTGCTTTTGGTCTACTTCTCTGTGTCAGGCAGCTCCTATTTAAGTGATTTCTTGATTGAAACAGGTGTGGTAGTAATCAGGCCTAGGGGTGGCTACGGAAATTGAACTCAGGTGTGATACACCACAGTTAGGTTATTTTTTAACAAGGGGGCAATTACCTTTTCACACAGGGCCATGTAGGTTTGGATTTTTTTTCTCCCTAAATAATAAAAACCATCATTTAAAAACTGCATTTTGTGTTTACTTGTGTTATATTTGACTAATGGTTACATGTGTTTGATGATCAGAAACACTTTGAGTGACAAACATGCAAAAGAATAAGAAATCAGGAAGAGGGCAAATAGTTTTTCACACCACTGTAGTTACAATAATGCAGAAGGCAAAAATACTATGCAACTCCTGCCATTATATTTTCAGTAAGTCTATTCTTGTCCTTCCATTGATGGTTGTTTTGTTACTTAGTAATTAAAATACATGATAAATGTAAATGAAAATCCACTTGGAAAGAGAAGATTAGAATGTTTGAGGAAGGTTCTACATGTCAACACTAGTGATAGCAAACCCTGCCGAATTTGATTCACAACAACTTCGTCAAAAACTTAGAAATACTCAGAAATTTCAGCAAACTAAGCAAAATGCTTTGAAGTCAATTATGAAGTAAAACTGAACTAGTTTTGTGTGGATTATGGTAGTGTGATGGTCTTTCAAGTGTCCCTGAGGGCTAGGGAAGCAGTTGAGCACCTGAGCTGTGAGGCAGCTGCACTTACCACAGTGCTCCCATTATATTCCAAGTCCAAAAAACTCTGCTTTCTTTATCCATCATTGCACCTCACTACAACTAACACACACCCACAGAGCATATAATGCAAGGGATTAGTGTTATACTGTATACTGGGAGGGAAGGTTGCTCCATCACTAACCATCTGTGCTACATAGTAAAGTATTCACACATGGGCAAAACAGATCGAGCAGTGCCATAAAATATGAGGTGGCGTACGCTTGCATGCATAAAAGATCTGCACAAGTGCAATGCAAATCGGACAGGTACTGGAGATCATGTAGTTACATCCCCATCTCAAACTGGCTGCTACAGGTCTATGATGTCATGCTGGCCTCACAAAGCATCATGGGGCACTGGGAGGAAAAAGTTCACCTAAACTGGCAGCATGTTGAATTTTCAGGAAAAAAATGACAAATAAGGTCACCAGTGAACTTGGCAAATTTGCTGCAAAAAATGCTGATCATTGCTCCAATCTTTGTTTTACATGCTGAACCCCCCTCACAAACTTCCTAATTTGCACTGTATAATGCACTTTATTTGCAGTGATAACTCATTTTCTTTTCTGGCTTTAAACTTTTTCTATTAATTGTATTCAGATGATATGTGTAACCTTCTGATCACCTGTCATCTTTAATCCCAAGGGACTTCACTGTAAAGGAATTGTTGATGGGTTAGACATAATGTCATTGACAAACCTGTTACATGCCTACTTTTTCAATTTTGAAACATGTTAATTAGGAGTTCATCTTAATTTTTTCTAAGACTGCCCATTAGTTTTCTCTGCAGGAAAACTAAAATGTAAAGTATTTAGGCACATCATGAACTTTAATACAATGACTCCTCTCTATATTCTTCTACAATGATTACAGTACATTACAAAATTTGTGTGATATGATCTCACACTTTAAAGTACAGCTTAGGTGCCCCATAGATTTTACACTTGAATCCCATGAAAAGTCCACTACAGACCACCTCTGACAAACAAGAAAAACTCTTACGGAAGAACACATCTATCACAATAATAAAAAGTAATGCTTGGTCAATGTTTGCACTGATATTAAAAATATTTCAAATATCAGCTACATTTTGTCCATCTCTCTCTATTCCTCTATTCTGAATCAATTAATCAGTTATTAAGCAATCTTTATTTTCAATACAGCTTCTCATAGCAAATGTAATTACTACATTTTAAAGATTCTGAGGACTGCTGATATTTTAAACAAGGCCAGGGTGGATAAAAGAACTGGCATAAACCACCAAACTCCATTGCCATATATTAGGCAGCAAGTGAACAGTCAGTTCTTAAAGGTGATGTGTTGGAAGCAGGAAAAATTGTCAAGCGCAAGGATCTGAGTGATAAAGGCCAAACAGTGATGGCTAGACAGCAGGTCCTGTCGAGTGGTTCCAGTATGCAGTGGTTAGTACCCATTACAAATGATCCAAGGAATGACAACTGGTTAAAAAGTGACAGATGGGGCAGGTCGGGGGTTGGGTTAGACGGGACTGGTCGGGGGTTGGGTTAGACGGGACTAGCCTGCCTGATTTAATCTCACAGAAGAGCTACTGCAACACAAATGGCTGAAAAAACATAATGCTGGCCATGATGAAACTGTTTCAGAACACAAAGTGCATTGCTGCAGTTCTGTCAGAGTGCTCATGCTGACTTCTGTCCCAAAAGCACCTACTATTGGCAGAACAGCATCAGAAGTAGACCATGGAGCAACTGAAAAAGGTGGTCTTGTCTGATGAGTCATGTTTTTTTTTTGATCATGTGGGAGCCTATGTGTTTTACCTGTGGAGGAAACGGTAGCAGGATGCACTACAAAAAGAAGATGAGTCGGCAGAGGCAGTGTGGCTGATTGGTGAAAATTCAAATGTACATAAAGCATGTAACCAAAAAACAACAGAATATTACAATATAATAAGTAGAAACAATCACTGATGTGCACCCCCAAGTACTTGTTGCAGTGCACCATTTCCACATCCACTCCCTGAATAGTGACCAGGCACAGGGGTTGTTCGGTATAGTGAAAGTCAATAACAAGTTCCTTGGTTTTGCTGATGTTAAGCTGCAGACAAATCTTTCTGCACCATGAAACAAAGTTCTCCACTTTACTTCCTATGCTCTATCTCATACCTTTGTCAATACACTCCATTAGAACAGAGTCATGTGAGAATTTCTTGAAGTGGAGGAGACAGGACTGTTGCTTGTGGTGCTCCAGAGTTGCTCAAATCCGTCAGAGACATTCCTTGAGCCTTCCAAACTGCGGAGTGCCTGACAGATGTTCATCTTTCCAGAACATACTAGGCTCATCCACAGGCATGTCCCTGAGCTTACCACATTAACAGGGATGCTGGATGGTATTGGAAGCACTGAAGAAATCAAAATGCATCATCCTCACAGTGCTAAAAGCTTTGTCTAGATGCGAATAAACCTCGTGGAGCAGATAAATAATTGTACTCTTCCATAAGCAACCATAATGAGACTGATCACTGATGTATTGTAAGTCTTCCTGCCCTCAAAGTGAAAATCATGTGAGAATTAAATCCAAAGAAAAGTTTTTTTTTCCATGATTTAACATATGGACATATCAAGAGTTTATGACAATTTAAATAGTATCTTTGGATTAAGGTGATGTAAAGGAAAACAATGAACAGATATACCATTTATATCTTTAGAGAAAGTAATAACCCCCTTGGCTCTAATAGCTTGCATTGAACTTCTTTCATTATCTTATATTCTGTTCTTGATGCTAGACAAGTTGGCAGTTGTTTGAAATCTTCTCCATTTTAAGGCCATATTCCAGACAGTGGAATTGTTGATTTTAAGTTGTTTGAAGATCATTTCAACCCCTTCCCAGACTTGCAGGCCTCTGTAACCTTCTTTCTGAAGACCTCAGAGAGCTCTATCAATATAGGCAAAGAGCAAATGAAACTAAATATCTAAGATTTAAATAAGACAGATTCAGACAAGTTCCTTTATAATGATGGTCTAATCATGTGTGACTGATCTGATGTACCCAATTCTAGTTTTAGTCGTTTAGTCATTTGGGGTAGTGATAAATGTAGGGGTGAACTTGCCTTTTTTAAGTGCAGAATTTGCATTTACAGTGCATCCGGAAAGTATACACAGAGCATCACTTTTTCCACAAATTTTTTTATGTTACAGCCTTATTCAAAAATGGATTAAATTCATTTTTTTACCTCAGAATTCTACACACAACACCCCATAATGACAATGTGAAAAAAGTTTACTTGAGGTTTTTGCAAATATAATTAAAAATAAAAAAAAATTGAGAAAGCACATGTACATAAGTATTTACAGCCTTTGCCATGAAGCTCAAAAGTGAGCTCAGGTGCATCCTGTTTCCCCTGATCATCATTGAGATGTTTCTGCAGCTTAATTGGAGTCCACCTGTGGTAAATTCAGTTGATTGGACATGATTTGGAAAGGCACACACCTGTCTATATAAGGTCCCTCAGTTGACAGTTCATGTCAGAGCACAAACCAAGCATGAAGTCAAAGGAATTGTCTGTAGACCTCTGAGACAGGATTGTCTCGAGGCACAAATCTGGGGAAGGTTACAGAAAAATTTCTGCTGCTTTGAAGGTCCCAATGAGCACAATGGCCTCCATCATCCGTAAGTGGAAGAAGTTCGAAACCACCAGGACTCTTCCTAGAGCTGGCTGGCCATCTAAACTGAGCGATCGGGAGAGAAGGGCCTTAGTCAGGGTGGTGACCAAGAACCCGATGGTCACTCTGTCAGAGCTCCAGAGGTCCTCTGTGGAGAGAGAAGAACCTTCCAGAAGGACAACCATCTCTGCAGCAATCCACCAATCAGGCCTGTATGGTAGAGTGGCCAGACGGAAGCCACTCCTTAGTAAAAGGCACATGGCAGCCCATGTGGAGTTTGCCAAAAGGCACCTGAAGCACTCTCAGACCATGAGAAACAAAATTCTCTGGTCTGATGAGACAAAGATTGAACTCTTTGGTGTGAATGCCAGGCATCACGTTTGGAGGAAACCAGGCACCGCTCATTACCAGGCCAAACCTCCCTACAGTGAAGCATGGTGGTGGCAGCATCATGCTGTGGGGATGTTTTTCAGTGGCAGGAACTGGGAGACTAGTCAGGATAAAGGGAAAGATGAATGCAGCAATGTACAGAGACATCCTGGATGAAAACCTGCTCCAGAGCGCTCTTGACCTCAGACTGGGGCGACGGTTCATCTTTCAGCAGGACAATGACCCTAAGCACACAGCCAAGATATCAAAGGAGTAGCTTCAGGACAACTCTGTGAATGTCCTTGAGTGGCCCAGCCAGAGCCCAGACTTGAATCTGACTGAACATCTCTGGAGAGATCTTAAAATTGCTGTGCACCGACGCTTCCCTTCCAACCTGATGGAGCTTGAGAGGTGCTGCAAACAGGAATGGGCGAAACTGGCCAAGGATAGGTGTGCCAAACTTTTGACATCATATTCAAAAAGATTTGAGGCTGTAATTGCTGCCAAAGGTGCATCAACAAAGTATTGAGCAAAGGCTGTGAATACTTATGTACATATGATTTCTTAATTTTTTTATTTTTAATAAATTTGCAGAAACCTCAAGTAAACTTTTTTCACGTTGTCATTATGGGGTGTTGTATGTAGAATTCTGAGGAAAAAATGAATTTAATCCATTTTGGAATAAGGCTGTAACATAACAAAATGTGGAAAAAGTGATGCGCTGTGAATACTTTCCGGATGCACTGTATGTTTAATTAAACTACAAAATGTAAATGTGACCTGATGTTTGTTATTTCATCTTTATCTAAAGATACAGTTTAATGAAGATCAAATTTGGATATGTACATATAAAGTATATCATAAAAGAAAAAAAAACATTTAATGGGGTGTACTTACTTTTTCACATGATGGTATAGAGATTGTCTGGCTCATGGAAAAGTGATATGTGAATATGAGCTGGTATGATTTCCTCTTTAATAAGAAATGTATTCTCCTCACACTGTTAAAAAGGCATGTTCTTGACAACCATTAACACTAAACTGTGACCACGTGACTGAGATAGGTGGCATAAATTTTCACTTGTGTCTAATACAATAGATGGAATTACTCTTTATGATACTGTGCAATTGAATATTGTCAGGCTATTCATTATGCTCCCAATATACATATTAATTTCAGTAATTACTTTTGACCCTCTTATTACATTAACTATATGAACATTTTTAGTTCTAATTCTTTTTCCGTTTTCAGTTCCCACGATTTTTGTAATAGACATATTAAGAAGAAATTTTTAATATTTTTTTAGATAATGTCCAATAATACAAAGAACACTATAAGCAACAGTTCAGCACAATTAATCAAAAATGTTCCTGTAAATTAGATATTCATCGGTGTCTTATTACATATACTAGAAAACTAAAAATTTTCCACTGCATAAATTGACTGCATTATTTTAACATCAAACAAGAATGGAAAGGTTAACGAGTACCAGAATAAATAATCTAAGAATGCTTTTCTTTTCATATGAAGCTTTTTTAAATACAATTTTCATCGGGGTAGCCGTCTGCAGTTTTGCATTTAACAGTACATTTGTACTTGACAATCAACCTCTATTAAACCAGAGCTTAGTCCAAAACATTATAAAACCTCTGACTAGGCAACAGATGTGCTATTCATTATCAGGTAGATCATACTGAGATATTTACTGAGATGCCATATAAATACTGTTAACAAGAACAAGCTTTTTTTATCTGTTATATATCCAATCTCTTTACTATAATATAATGGACGAGACGTGACATTTTGAAGAGACTTTTTGGAATGAAGTCACACAAGATGGAGACTTTTGCCATTAGATTCTTTCAAGTCACGCCCTACTTACAACTATTTTCAAAAGAGACCATGGTCATCTAACCTCTCAGTTGTGTGAATGCTTTTGTCAGACACATTTCCTGTGCTCTCAGCTCTTAGTTATGTGAATGATTTTGGCAGACACACTTCCTGTGGTCTCAGCTCTTATAAATTTTATTAGGACAATAATTTTATATGTTTTAGATGACATATCAACGACTAAGTGAAGAAGAAAGAGCAGCGCGTCGAAAAGACACCCAAAAGCGTTGGAGAGAAAAGAATGCAAAAAAGAACAATAATCTATGTGCAAATTCTGAAAATAAGGAAAGTAATAATCAGCCTGGACCAAGTGGAATTGAAAACCTCGCAGGTGCAATCAGTGTCAGAAATAAAAGACAAAAGAGTAAAGGACAAAGTAGAACTTCATAAAGATGTTCAAAAACGTTGGCATTATGCACATGCAGAGCAGGTTAGAGATTATGAAAGCAGTGGAATTCGAAATGCTCAAAAAAAAGATAGTAAAGATTGCATTAGCACTAACAAATGGAAATTTTACTCGGTGAAATAAGGGAAAGTAATAATCATCCCGTACTAGGTGGAATTGAAAACCTAGCAGGTGTCCAAGCGATGTCAGAAATAAATGACAAAGAGTGGAAGACAAAGTAGAACGTTGTAAAGAGGTTCAAAAACATTGGGGCGAAACACATACAGAGCAGGTTAGAGATTATGAAAGCAGTGATTTTGAAAGGCTCAAAAAAAAAAAAAAAGTTGGCACGATACACATGCAGAGCAAGTTATAGATTATGAAAGTAGTAAAATTCAAAAGTATCAAAAAAATGATAGTAAAGATTGCATTAGTGCTAACAAACGGAAATTATTACTCGGTGAAATAATGGAACAGCGAATAGAGATTGAATATATGGACATAGGTGATATGTCAGAAGTATGTACATATTGTAAGGCTTTAAAGTTTAAGTCGGAGACTTGTAGATCGTCTAATTTGTGTTGCCATCAGGGTAAAGTAGTGTTTCTTCTCAATGAAGAGGTGTATCCGTGAAAAATTTTAACGGGCAACAAGAAAGGTAATGTAGTACATATTCCGCGAATAACAATAGACACAAAAGGAGATCTTGATATGCCATTCGTATTGAAACGTTTACAGTTTCCTGTGAGAATAGCTTTTGCTATGACAATTAATAAATCACAGGGAAAAACATTCGAAAAAGTTATTTATTTATTAGAGAGAAAGAAACGATATTCACTCACGGGCAGTCATACATTACGTTGTCACGATGCAAGTCCAAACGCGGAATCAAAATTCAATGCAATCTTGAAGAAAAATTAATTCCAAATATTGTTTTTATTGAAGTTTTAAAGTAAAAGTGAAAATAATGAATTTGTAACCATTTCTATGAAAATAACAATCTCTTTAAATTGTACTGTATATCTGGTTAACCAAACCTGGGGGTTGGCGAGTGAAGCTAGCAGGTTGCAGAGCCCCCTTGTGTACTCTAAAAGAAATTCCACAATAAATCATGGTTTGGTTTTTGACAGATTATGAATTCTAATATAGGAAATTTGAACTTTAACAGCATGACTAAGTGTGAGCAAGTACTCAGTGACACAGGATTTTATTACTAAATGTAGATTATCATAAGGCAGCAAAACAGAACAGCAAAAAAGAATGCTGCCCCTAAGTACTTGGACTGTGGTTCATTTTCACAATGCTGTAAGTTTCAAGCAAACTGTTTAAGGCCCCATTATAAAGTTCTCTGATAATTTGATGTGATACAGGAGGAATATTAAGGAAATGATTAGAGCTATATAGACAAAATAATAAAAATGAACACTGAAGTTTTTTTTTCTGTACAAACTGTCAGGATGCCTGGCTTTAATGAAAATATGAGACAAATAATTCATTGAAAATTCTGTTTAATGTAAATCTACCTTGACAACAGTGATTTACTAATGTCAGGGTTATTTAAGGGCAGCTTTGCCAACAACTATAGATTATGCAATAAAATATTCACTAAAAACATTTTATACAAATAAATGGCTCTAATTAAAGATTTGTGAGAAAATAAATCCTTGCTGTGATAAATCATGCCTCACTACAAATGGAGATGTTATAACATTGACAGCTCCGAGACGTCAACTGTCTCAAATACAAAAATGTCTTGGCTACTGTTTATGTGGGGCACCTTCAATGGACTGGTACATGGTCCAAGTTTGATTTCTGTTTTGCACTTGATGCTGCTAGGGTAGTATAAGTGTAGAAAATGGATAGGTGGAAGGAAAACAGAATTGCACCAGGCCTTTAATTGCCTACATAGCACTGGATTTTGCAGCTGAAAACACAGTACTTTTTCACTTCCTGAAATGAATGCATATAAATTCCACAGAAAAAGCATAAAGAAAAAATAATTTAAAAAACTGTACTACTACATTGCAGAGGATAACATGCAATTGTTAGACAGATATTTCTGCAATAATCACTGCATCCAGAACATCCGTTCACATTTCAAATTCCTCCATACATTTTCTGAATCTGCCCTATCCATTTCAAGGTCACAAGGAGCTAGAGACTAGAGGACTTCCTCACTGCTCCAGCTCCCAATCCAGTCACTCATTATCTGACAGATTCTGCATAGTCACCCCATGTCTATACATTTTATACAGGTACTCTGTCTTCCTCACACATCCTAAAGACATGTTAATTGGCATGAACGAATGTGGGCATGTGTCTGTCTCTGTGCTCTGCAATGTGCTGATGTTCCTTCCAAGGCCTGTTCCTGTATTGTGCTCCTTGCTGCTCGAGTTTTATTTCTATTGGTTACTGTCTTTTCACTGTTTTCACAAACTAAAAAAAAAAACAACAGCAAAAATGTTAAAATTCTACTTGCACAAACTCGGCATACAAAGTAAAGAAAATGATTTTTTGGATTAAACTGCACCAATTGTACACAGCGGTTATAAAATAATTCAGTGTTATTTCAGAGCTATTTAGACTGAGCTACTGAAAGCTCCCAAGCAGCATCCATTCTTCATGGGCTATTTATAGTTATTTTTTTTCTCCTCATTGTGGCTTCATACGATTCTATCCATAGCTGATGCATTCAATATAACTCTATTCGCACTTATCACCGCTGCCTGTGGGTTTCATTATGGTTTCATTTTAAGCATCACAAAGGCCTTTCATCACAAAACCCTTTGCACTTTTACTGAGGAATGTGTGTGTATGTATGTGTGTGTATATATATATATATATATATATA
>JANRMT010053142.1:2625-23179 GCA_026402145.1 Polypterus bichir lapradei | reverse complement strand
TTATGACAGCAGTAATCCAAGCAGTGAGATTAGAGGCAAGATTGCTTTTTACATGGCCAACTGTACGTTGCATGCTCAAAAGTAAGCTCAGCGCACAGCTTGGTCATATTACAACCGGAGGGCCGAGCTGACAACGTGGCATACAAAGAGATCCTTAACAAATAATTATTGGAATATTTTCTCTCAGTTTAAAAAGGTTTACTTTTCTTCTTAATAAAAATTTTAAAGCAGTACTTTGCCGCTGTGAAGTGCGGGTATTTTGCTAGTTGTTAATAATTAAACACGTGAGGACACAGTGTCGCAGTGCTAGCGACGATCTGGCGCCCTGTTCAGGGATTGTTCCTGCCTCGCGCTGTATTCTTGCTGGGATTGGCATGACACTGGATGGATAGAATAATTAAACATGTACTACGAAGATATTTCAATGTTCCTGAAAAGTTTTGAAGAATCGGCATTCTAAGCTTACAAATGGCTTGACATCTATTACACAGCTGATTGTGTGGTGATTGGGTACTTGTAGAAAGAAAGGGAAGGACAGGAATTGGGGGTTAGTACTTTTGAAAGAGACAGTACTGCAGCAATAAATTATTTCACTGAAGGGAGCGCACGGCGCAGCAAGCATCACATGTGCAGCAGGAACAATCTCTGGTCAGGGCACATCATTATCACTGCGCCACCATGTCCCCCTGTTTAATAATATGCTTTAATTCTTATCATCATGAAAATGATATCAAGTATACATCTCAGTATTTTATTTATTTAGAAAGTTGTAATATCATGAATGTAATGGCTTCTGTGTCCTGTCGGATGAAGAGAAAGCCTGTTTAAGAAGCACATGGTGATTCACATACAAAGAGCACATAGAACACATACAATACAAAGCATTCAACATGCTACTTTAGTTATGATGGGATTTGAGAAACTAGTAAATGAAACGATTTTAGGAAGTTTATGATGTTCTATTTTAATGACAAAATAAACTATGTGATTAAAGTGGAAATCCCGAGATTAAATTTGACATTTCGAGCTTTTTTTCCCACTGTGTCCCTATTTCTTTTTCTTTTCTCTGTACCCTAATAAGCTTTCATATGACTCTCAGATGGTGGGCTATGACTCACCTTTTCACGGCAACTTTAATATCTGACAACTACTTTTTTATTTCGGGCACTGTGCGACTTTGTGAACTTGAACTTTTGAGTTCCTCCGACACTCTATGTCACTCAATCAATTTCCTTTTGTTGTTTATACCACTGTTTAAACCAACAAATAGTACGTTTTTCCTTGCCTCCACTTAGTAGTAGCGGAAATCTTCTATTTTCCCCCATGCTTTTGCCATTGTCTTTTCACAGAAGGCTGAGCTTAAGGGCTATTTATATTGATTTGCATATTTAAAGAGGTGTAATTCTGGGAGGAGTTGGGGAGTGGCAGCAGGCGTGTGCACGTGCGTTACTTTTCACGCTGACATGGGATTTATGGAGAGGAAGAACGTGGAAGTTAGTGAACGCATAGATTCAGGCATCTGGATGTTTTTGTGCGTACGCACATTTCCAATTTTGTCCATACACCATGTTTTAGTGTGAATTCTACATACGGCATTATGCATGAGGCCTCAGGTCTTTTGAGAGATGCTCTGGACACAGTGGCTCCCCTTAAAACAAAAGTGATCAAAGCGCATAGAAACTCTCCCTGGTTTAATGAAAATACTCGAGCTCATAAATTAGAGTGTCGAAAACTGGAGCGTAGATGGAGAACAACAAAGCTACATGTCTTTCAAATTGCATGGACAGAGAGTGTTAATAAATATAAAAAAGCCCTCTTTAAAGCTCGCTCAGAATACTATTCTACATTAATAGATAGCAATAATAAAAATCCTCAGGTACTGTTTAGAACAGTGGCTAAATTAACAAATGGCAATTCAGATCAACAGTGCAAAATACCAACAGATATTAGCAGTACAGACTTTATGAACTTCTTCAATGAGAAAATTAAAAATATAAGATCCCAGATCTCAGCATCACAGTACAAACCAAATAATAGCTTAGCAGACCCTGTCTCACATTGCATTCAGCACTTTAGTAATTTTAATCCTGTAACTGAGCAGGAAGTCTTAACTTTAATTACTAAAATGAAGCCCTCTACTTGTTCCCTAGATCCAGTGCCAACAAAACTAGTAAAAAGTGCAATGGATGTTCTTGCAGCACCTATTCTAACCGTTATCAATAGTTCATTACTGCATGGCACCGTACCTGATGCACTAAAAGTGTCAGTCATTAAACCTTTACTTAAAAAGTCAGACCTAGACCCACACATACTAAATAATTATAGGCCAATTTATTTGAGAAATTCCAGTCTGGTTTTCGCACTGGTCATAGTACAGAAACTGCACTAACACGGGTTGTAAATGACATTCTGATATCCTCTGATGAAGGAAACTCCACTGTAATTATGTTATTAGACTTAAGTGCAGCATTTGACACCATTGACCATTCTATTTTACTGCACAGGCTAGAAAATGATGTTGGTCTTACAGGCCACGTGCTCGCTTGGTTCAGTTCTTATTTATCAAATCGATTCCAATATGTACAGAAATGTGCTGACAGTACTCCATCATTATACACAGAAGTTCAATATGGTGTCCCACAGGGCTCAGTACTGGGACCTTTACTGTTTTCACTTTACATGCTTCCACTGGGATCTCTCATTAGGAAACATAATGTTAATTTTCACTCGTATGCAGATGACACCCAGTTATACCTTTCATTTAAATCAAATGAAGTTTCTCCGATGTTGTCTTTAATTAGTTGTGTTAGTGAATTAAAGGAATGGATGAATGAGAACTACTTGTCTTTAAATACAGATAAAACAGAGATGTTAATTGTTGGAGGGAATGACGCTGATCACAGCAATATTTTGTCGACATTTAACTCAGTTGGAATCCCAATTAATTTTACTGAATCAGCCCGCAATCTAGGAGTTATCTTTGATT
Organism: Polypterus bichir lapradei; assembly: GCA_026402145.1. NCBI lineage: Eukaryota > Metazoa > Chordata > Cladistia > Polypteriformes > Polypteridae > Polypterus > Polypterus bichir. The sequence continues at coordinate 20,193 of JANRMT010053142.1, read as the reverse complement.
CTAGCATGTCATTTAAAGCACATATTACAAAGTTGTCCAAAACATGTTTCTTCCATCTTAAAAATGTTAGGAAATTAAGGCGCTTTCTAAATAAACAGGATTGTGAGAAATTAATTCATGCATTTATCTCTAGTAGGATTGACTACTGTAATGCGGTGTTCACTGGCTGTTCAAACTGTTCTTTATACAGCCTCCAGTTAATCCAAAATGCGGCTGCAAGAATTATTACAAGAACAAGAAAATATGAACACATAACTCCAGTTCTTAAATCCTTACACTGGCTCCCGGTTAAGTTTAGGGCAGATTTCAAAATCCTCCTTTTAACATATAAAGCATTAAATGGCCAAGGTCCGGCTTACTTGTCTGAACTTATCATGACTTACAAACCTGAGCGCACATTAAGATCTCAAGATGCCGGTCTGCTTATGATTCCAAGGATTAATAAAATAACAGTGGGAGGTCGAGCTTTTAGTTACAGGGCCCCTAAACTGTGGAATGGTCTTCCTGCTTCTATAAGAGATGCCCCTTCGGTCCCAGCCTTTAAATCCTGGCTGAAGACTTACTACTTCAGTTTAGCATATCCTGACTAGAGCTGCTGATTAACTGTACATACTGCATCTCTGTTGTTAGTCATTAGCACTAAAACATAAGTAACATGATAAGTATAATTGAATACTAACCCTCACCTATTCTGTTTCTGTTCTCGGTACTCAAATGTGGCAATTGGTGCCACGGCCCACCTGCCAAGTTGTTTGCCTGCCTATGGTAAAGTCATCCCTGGTGGAGGATCACAGGAATCATGGGAAAGAGGGGCCCTTTCATCGGATTGGCTGGCCGAGCAACGTTTCAGCCGTGGAATGGCCAAATGGGGAGGCAGCTTGACGGATGAGGTCTCCAGCACTCTAAAAATATCAAAATCTTATTATGTGATATCATCTACTGTTAAATTCTGCTCTGTATTTCTAAAATTTTTATTATTATGCTGTATTAAGGATTTGTTCTATTCTGTGTATTGTATTGTATTGAACCCCTTCTTTTGACACCCACTGCACGCCCAACCTACCTGGAAAGGGGTCTCTCTTTGAACTGCCTTTCCCGAGGTTTCTTCCATTTTTCCCTACAAGGTTTTTTTGGGAGTTTTTTCTTGTCTTCTTAGAGAGTCAAGGCTGTAGGGCTGTCAAGAGGCAGGGCCTGTTAAAGCCCATTGTGGCACTTCCTGTGTGATTTTGGGCTATACAAAAATAAACTGTATTGTATTGTATTGTATTTATGACCTGTATATTTAGCACCCAGTAATAAAACTGAAAGTTAGGTAGTGCCATACACCGTTTTGCTTTATGTCATTGTAGAGTCACCCTTTGGATGTTTGGCTGCTTTGAATTCCAAAAATGATTAAATCTAGTTTCTTAAAATTGAATTGCTAATGTACGGTATTATGGGGATGCTTTGGTGTAGACTGTACTAAGATCGTCCTCAATAGGATCCGTGATCAATTGCTCACCTACCAGTGACTGGAACAGTCTGGTTTTACACCTAAGAAGTCTACCATCAACCACACCCTGGCATTGAGGGTTCTCATGGAGCGCAAACGCGAATATCAGCACAGTTTCTTTGCAGCCTTTGTCGATTTTCATAAAGTGTTCGACTCAGTTGATCAAGCTGCCCTTTGGGACATCCTAAGGGTTCGCGGAATCCCCTCAAGGTTGCTGGATATCATGGCCAGCCTGTACACTGCAGAGTGAAGGCAGTACTTCTGCATTTTTCCCAGTTGATTCTGGGGTTCATCAGGGGTGTGTTGTTGCTCCTACTCTGATCAATTCTTGTAATGACTGGGTGTTCGACAAGGTTGTGGGGTCCAGCGGCTGTGGGGCACCTGTTGGTTGAGAAAGATTTACGGATCTTGACTTTGCTGATGATGCTGTGATCTTTGTGAAGTCCATGGAGGCTCTGATCAGGGCGCTTGAGAGACTGAGCGAGGAGTCTGAGTGTCTGGGCTTGCGAGTGTCCTGGATAAAAACCAAGGTCCAGACCTTTAATGACCTCTTTGGCACAGCCATCAGCAGTGTGTCTGTTTGTGAAGAGAGTGTCGACCTTGTCGAGAGCTTTACTTACCTTGGCATTGACATTCATGTCTCTGTTGACTTTTCCTATGAAGTCAGTAGACGGATTAGGGGAGCATGGGGGGTCATGAGGTCGGTGGAAAGGGGTGTGCGGTGCTCCTGATATCTATGCAGAAGGACAAAGGACTGGTGCTTCCTGTCTTGCTATATGGTTGCGAGACATGGACGCTATCCAGTGACCTGAGAAGAAGACTGGACTCCTTTGGTACTGTGTCTCTCCGGAAAATCCTTGGGTACCATTGGTTTGACTTTGTGTCGAATGAGCGGTTGCTCATGGAGTCCTGAATGAGGCACATTTCCCTGAGGGTGACCCAGCTTGTAAGATCCTCATTGTTGCGGACCCGAGTGGCTGGACCAGGCCAAGGGGCCATCCACGTAACACCTGGTTGTGGCAGATAGAGGGTCATTTCTGGACAGTGGGACTGGACTGTGTATCTGCTTGGGGGGTTGCTAACCGGGATCCCGAGTTGTTTCGTCATGTAGTGAGTGCGGCAACACATTGTACCAGTGCATGCTCCCCAACTTGACTTGACTCTGAAACAGAAAAAGAAGCTTGGGAAGGATGTTCATCTTCTCCCTGCTAATGTGACATGGAGAGCAGACCATCTACTCACATCTTGTAAAAACCACAAAATTTTGTTGAAAAAGAGCTTTATATTTACAGGATAAGTCAAAATTATGTTAACATTTGAATGGCGGAAACAATTTAAATGCTTCATATGTGCAAGATGATTTATAGGAATGTCTTAACCTGTTTGCCATCATGTTCAATACATGTATGTGGCACATAAATTGTCCACAAAAATTGTATATAAGTATATACATAGCAGTACCATTAGTGTTAACATAATTTTGACTCACCCTGTACTTGTGATATTTATCCCTAGAAATTTAAACTGATCTGCTAAGATAAATGGGAAGGTGTCCGGTCTAATAGTGTGTCCTAGAGAGTTCACTGGAAAAAAGCACACCTTTATTTAAATTGATTTTGATTCCAGATATCTTTTGAAAATCTGCTAGTGATTTTAAGACTGCTGGCATGGAATTTTGTGAGTCAGATAGTTACAGTACCATATCGTCTGCATATGGTAATATTATCTGTTCAAGTGTTTCTCTGAAAATCCCCTTTATCTCTGATGCATTTCAGAAGTAAACAGCCAATGGTTCAATGGCGATTGCAAAGAGCAATGGTGATAGAGGGAATCCTTGTCAAGTACCACGCTCTAGTTTGAAATAGTCTGAAATAATATTGTTAATACAAACTTAGGCTTCTGGACTAGTATAGAGTAGTTTGATCCATGCACATATGTTTGGACCAAACTCAGATTTGTGCAATGTGATGAATGGGTAGTCACATTCAACCTTATCAAATGCTTTTTCTGCATCCGAACATAATAGAATCTTTGGGGTGTTAGATTTAATGGGTGAATATATTATGTTAAACAAATGTATAAAATTAGAAACTAAGTTTCAGAATTAATAAATCCAGTTTAGCATTGTTATATTACAGAAGGAAGCACTTTCTCAGTCCTTCTGGCTAGAACTTTGGAGAGTATCTTAAAGTCATTATTCAGGAGTGAGATTGGTATGATGCATATTGTAGTAAGCCCTTATTTTTCTTAGGAAAGATGGCAATTAATAATTGGCAAAAAATATGAAGTATTTTGTTGTCTCTAGCTTGTATAAATGTTGCTAATAACAGTGGAGCTAACTAACTTGAAATGTTTTTATAAAATTCCATTGGGTAGCCATCAGGGCCTGAAAATGAGAGTGTCAGAGGTTTATTCAGTTCCAGTGCACTAAGACCATCTAGCTGTGGTATGTGTGGTGCATCAAAAAAGCACATTAGATTGTGTCTTATCTTCGTTAAAATTAATAGAATATAAGGACTTATACTACTCTAAATGTGTGGGTTATACTTCTATGGTCAAAGATTTTATCTCAGTCTTTGTTGATAATTACTGTTACTGCATTAATAATTTGATGGGCTAAAAGATTATTGGTCTTATCAGTGTCCATTAAAGTGATGTCACAATTTAAAAATGATGTTGTTCTGTTTCTTTAATTATCAAGAGGTTAAATTCTGATTGAAAACTTTTGTCTTTTCCTATTAAGTAACTAATTTGGAGACCTCAGGCCTCATGTATAAACAGTGTGTACAGTAATCCCTCCTCCATCGCGGGGGTTGCGTTCCAGACCCCCCCGCGATAGGTGAAAATCCGCGAAGTAGAAACCATATGTTTGTATGGTTATTTTTATATATTTTAAGCCCTTATAAACTCTCCCGCACTGTTTATAAATATTCCCCGCAGCGTTATACAGCATAATCCCTTTGTATTCTCTTAGATATTAGGTAAGATTCATTGAAATTATGTATATAAACACACACTGTTTATATACAGTAAAACCTAAATATTATTTTAAAGATATTGAGTGTCTCCGATATCACATATGTTACAGCCATTACGATAGACAGGTCACCAGCAATAAATACGTACATTGCAAAAAAAATAGTATACAGTAAATGTGTGTACAGTGACACTAAACGTACATACATGTACTAAGCACTGTAAGAAGAAAATTAATTATGGTTACTCACCAACAATGACACGATGACTTGTCCGATAACAATGAGTTTAATTTTACTGCACAACAAAGGAGAGCGTTACAGCCCTTGTAAAGGAGCCACTTCAGGCGATTGTGTAGCACTGCCGTTGTTCTTCTTCTGGCAGTCTTCAATCCAAATCCCTAAAGCAGATTCCATCCAGACTACTGCCTTATTACATCCACTTACAACTCGTTTTGCACCCTGGTTAAAAGGACGCTGCAGCCGTAGATCTTATATTCCTTTCCTACTTTTTAAATAAAAAGAATCGTAGCCTTCAACAAATCCAAAACGTTTACCTTTTCGGCAATCGTTAACATCTTCTTCTTGCGCTTGGGCACGGCACCTGAAGCAGTAGCAGATTGTTTTGGAGCCATAATGAAGGGCTTGACTATGCACAAAGATAAACACTAAAGAGCACAACTCTTTACACAGCGAAGCACGTTGATGCTGAATGAGCGAGATGAGACTTCCTGGTTAACACTGCATAGCTCCTGCGTGCTCTGATTGGTTAGCTTCTCAGTCAGGAGAACTTAACTGCGTGCTCTGATTGGTTAGCTTCTCAGCCATCCGCCAATAGCGTCCCTTGTATGAAATCAACTGGGCAAACCAACTGAGGAAGCATATACAGGAAGTAAAAAGACACATTGTCCGCAGAACCCGCGAAGCAGTGAAAAATCCGCGTTATATATTTAGTTATGCTTTCATATAAAATCCGCGATAGAGTGAAGGCGCGAAAGTCGAAGCGCAATATAGCGAGGGATTACTGTACACACAAAAATGTTTTGTATGCCTGTTTGTGAACTCACATTGTGTTGTATAAAAACAAAACTTGGCATAAAGCCATGGACATTCTCACAGCAGCCTCCAGCATCAAACCAGTGCTACTGTTTCTGTGTAGTCTTCCTTTTTTTCAGATTTGCATCAGTGATGCTGGATTTATCAAATACTCCAAAATGAATTGCGTAACATTTTCAAATTTAATTCACTTGAATGTAATCATTCTGTAACAGTATAATGGTGCATGGAATGAAAAATAATTCCACATACCATAGCTGCTTTAGCGTTGTTACTCTCAGTGCATCACTCAGAGTATTTTAACCTATTGTATATTTGTGTGGTATCATAGCTGCACAGCAGCTGATTGGAAAGCTCTATGGCGGGTTGTAGTGAGAATGCAGAGGATTATCAGCATATAGCTTGCAGCCTTGGATGACATTTATAGCACACGCTGTCTAAGGAAAGTCACCGGCATCTGCATGGATTCCACTCAGCCATGCCACAGTCTATTTTAATTTCTCCCATCCAGTAAATTCTTCAGCACCTTGCCTGCACTGACCTTGAGGCTTAGAAACAGTTTCATTCCAAGAGCTATAAACACACTCAATCAGTCCATCAAGTGCTCCCAGTAGAAATGCTTGTACTTATAATTACTTCACTGTAAATTTGCACAACAACTGTAACACTGCACAACCTGAGCCACTTTATGAACCATTTGCACCATCTGGACTGTATTGTACTTATGCTTTCATATTGGATATTTTTCATTATTTTTATTGTATTATTATTATTGTTAATTTATCATTTTATAGGAAAATAAATTCATGGAGGACTTGCATATTGAATCAAATTGTACCATACAATGACAATAAAGGAATTCAGGTCAATTCAATAGAAGACAGCAAGTATTTGCAGATGATGTTGACTGGCTTCTAAGTTGATTTAGATTTCCAATAGCTATCCTCTTGGAGCTATGTGCTTTTAGAATGCTAGGATGTATACTTGATGTCACTTTTATGATTAAATGCATTAAAAATATGCATATTACATTTTACAGATAAATCATTAACTTAATTTAAATAATGTATACTGTTAATAATTAAACATGTGAGGGTGCAGTAGCAATGATTTGGCACCCCATCCAGGGATTGTTCCTGCTTTATACTTGATGCTTGCAGGGACCCTGGATGGATGGAAGCATCTTGCATAAGGCAGGAACAATCCCTGGAAAGAACAATCCACCGTGTAGCCACATGTTTAATACATGCTTTAATGCATTTCATCATGAAAAAGATATCAAGTATACATCTTGTTATTCTAAAACGTTCAGAGAGCTGTAATATCATGAATGTAATGTATTCTGCATAGCGATCAGTGCCTGCATGCTCCTGCCTATAAAAGAGAAAGCCCATTTAAGAAGCATGTAGTGATTCACATACACAGAACACATAGAATACAAAGCATTTGACATATTATTTTAGTTACAGTGGGATTTCAGAAACTCTAGTAAATTAAACATTGATTTTAAGATGAAGTTTACAACGTTATATTTTAATGACAAAATATACTATGAGATTAAAGTGGAAATTTCAAGATTACAGTCTACATTTCGACCTTTTATTTCTTCACTGTGTCCTTAATTTTTTTCTTTTTTTTTTGCCCTAATACGGTTCCGTATGACACTCTGACGGTGGACTACGACTCACCTTTTAATCTTGACTTTGACATCTGACAACTTGTTTTTTATTTCAGGCATTGTATGACTTTTTGAATTTGAACTTTTAGAGCCACTCCATCAGTTCCCTTTTGTTGCTCATACCAATGCCTAAGCTACCAAAAAGTATGTTTTTCCCTGCCTCAACTTTACTGAGTAGGACCTTCACTTTGCATTCAATGAATTTTTTTATTCCCTGTGCTTTTGCTATTGTCTTTTCACAAAATGCCAAATGTAAGGGGCTATTTATATTGATTTTCATATTCAAAGGGACGTAATCCTGGGAGGAGTCTGGGTGGGGCAGCAGGCACACACATGTGCATTACATTTCACACTGACTGGGATTTATGGAGCAGAAGTGTGTGAAAGTTGGCTTATGCATGGTTTTGTGCATCTGAATTTTTTTGGTGTATTGTAGTTCTATTCTGGCAATTTTGCTGTTTAACTCAGATGCCTTCTTGGTTTCCAATTTATTTTTGTGAGAAAGATATGAAATAATCTGTTCTTTAAAAAATGTCTTTAAAGTTTTCCACAGTATTCCTTCAGAGACCTTTGGGGATGTATTTACGTCAAGAAAATAATTAATTTGCTTGGATATGAATTCTGTTTAGTTCTCATCAGCTAATAACAAGAGGTTAAAACGCCATCTGCGAGGTGTGTGTCTAGGGCAGAGTCATTTAAGCTCCATGATCAGAGGGTCATGGTCAGAGATAACAATAGTGTTGTACTTACAAAATTTGATAATGGGAAATAAATTATTGTCTATGCAGAAATAATCAGTTCTTGAGTAACAATGATGTACTAGTGAGAAAAAGGAATATGCTCTTAGGTTAGGATTTAAAAACCTGCATGGGTCTGATATGTTATGATCCATCACAAACTGTGTAATTATTTTTGCAGTTGTAGATGTTATCACCGCTGTAGTTGAAGACCTATCCAGGGGCCTCATGTATAACGCCATGCATAGAATTCACACTATAACATGGCGTACGGACAAAAGCAGAAATGTGCTTACGCACAAAAAAATCCTGATGCATAAATCTGTGCGTACGCCAACTTCCATGTTCTTCCGCTACATAAATCCTGCTCAGCCTGAAAAGTAACGCACATGCACGCGCCTGCTGTCCAGCCCCAACTTCTCCCAGAATTACACCTCTTTGAATATGCAAATCAATATAAATAGCCCTCGCTCAGCCTTCTGTGAAAAGGCAATGGCAAAAGCAAGAGAGAAAATAGACGAATTTCAGCGAATACCAAGTGGAGGCAAAGAAAAACGTACTATTTGTTGGTTTAAACAGTGGTATAAACAACAAAAGTAAGCTGATCGAGTGACATAGCGTGTCAAAGAAACTTGAAAGCTCACGTTCACAAAGTCGCACAGTGCCCGAAATAAAAAAGAAGTTGTCACATATCAAAGTCGCCATGAAAAGGCGAATTGTAGCCTACCATCTGAGTGTCATATGAAAGCTTATTAGGGTACAGAGAAAAAAAAAAGGCACACAGTGGGGAAAAAGCATTAAATGTCAACTTTAATCTCTAAATTTCCACTTTAATCACATAGTTTATTTTGTCATTAAAGTAGAACATCATAAACTTAATCTTAAAATCGTTTAATTTATTAGTTCCTCAATCTCATCGTAACTAAACTTACTTGTTTGTTTTGTATTTGATCTTCTATGTGCTCTATATGTGTGAATCACTACGTGCTTCCAGGCTTTCTCTTCCTCCGACAGGACACAGAATCCATTACATTTGTGATATTACAGCTCTCTGAATAATTAAAATACTGAGATGTATATGTGATATCATTTTCATAATGATAGGAGTTAAAGCATGTTATTAATCATGGAAACACGGTGGTGCAGTGATTGTTCATGTCTCACGCAAGATGCTTGCTGTGCCATGTGCTCCCTTCGATGAAATACTTTATTGTAGCAGTCCTGTCCTTACTTTGTCCTGTAAGGACAATTCCTGTCCTTGCTTTTCTTTCGCCAAATACCCATTCGCCACACAATCAGCTCTGTAATAGACAATAAGCCATCTGTAAGCTTAGAACGCAGATTCTTCAACACTTTTAAGGAACATTGAAATATCTTCGTAGTACATGTTTAATTATTCTATCCATCTATCCTTCCTGTGTCACGTCAGCACCAGCAAGAATACAGCCAAAGGCAGGAACAATCCGTGAATGGAGCGCCAGTGGCTCACTAGCGCTGCGGCACTGTGTAGTTAAAGTTAAAGTTTTATCTGTACAATATAATAAACATATTTTGCTGCATTTCATCTTAAAAATGATATCATAATCATATGTAAATACGCACTTTATAAAGTGGCTCAGGTTGTGCAATATTATAACTGTATCGCAAGTTTACAGTGAGGTAATTTTACTTATAAGTACAAACAGTTCTACAAGGAGCACTTGTTGGACTGATTGAGTTCGTTTAAAGTTCTTTGGATGAAACTGTTTCTGAACTGCGAAGTCAGTACAGGAAAGGCTCTGAAGCGTTTGTCATATGAGAGCAGTTCAATAGACAGCATGGCTGAGGCAGCATGTGCTTGATGCTGTATACCAATAATTCTCTTTCCGATCAGCTGCTGTACAGTTGTGATTCCCCACTCAGATACACTGATATAAATACTCCAAGTGGTGCAGTGAGAATAATATGAAAAAAGATAATCCGATGTGGGATCTGAGGTGCACTGAGAGTAACAATGCTAAATCAGTTATGGTATTTGGAATAGTTTGACCATTCTGTGGACCATTATAATGTTACAGGTTAATTACAATCAGCATTAAACTAATAAACAATAAATTTCAGTGTATTTATAAAGCTGCATTAGGGATGTGGATCTAAAAAAGAAAGGATAACTACACAGGAACAGTAGCACTGCTTTGACGCTGGATGCCTCCAGTCTGCAAAACTGAGCAGAGAACTTACGTACGACAGGGTATGAGCTACCTTGTAAATGTGCGTGAATTTACACCAAGATTAGGTTTTATACATCGCGATTTGAACGTGGAAACGTTCTTACACAACATTTTTGTGCGTATGCACAGTTTATACATGAAGCCCTTAGGTCTGGATTTAAAACACAATTAAAATCTCCTGCCATTATAATTTAATGAGTCTTCACATTAGGAATAGATGCTAATACATTTTGGATGACCACTCTATCATCCACATTAGGTGCATAGATATTTACCAAAATCACTTTAATATTAAATAAATTACCCATCTATATGACATATCGGCCTTTAAGATCAGATATTACGTCTAACACTACAAATGGAATAGTTCTGTATATTAAGATTCTCACACCTCTAGTTTTCTTTGTATAGCTGGAGTTGAAAATTTGGCTAATCCAGTCCGTTTGTAACTGAAATTTGTCCTTAATTATTAAATGAGTCTCCTGTAAAAATACCATCTCAGCATTTAGACCTGTTAGGTGAGATAATACTTTCTTCGGCTTTAATTCATGATTGAGACTTTTGACATTCCATTTCACAATGTTCACTGTTTGGTCATAGAGTCATTGCTTCTGAACTTTTGTTGACAATTTGTAGTCTTAAATTAAAATAGTACATTGTTACATATGATAGCTTTGATTAGATTTCATATTATTACCAGGTATTATAGCTATGGAGACTATTGTTATGTTGGCACTTACAGCTGTTGTAGTAGAAAAGATAAATAATAAATAGCATTGTTTTCTTTCACCCCCCCCCCAAACTCCCCATCTCCAATTTGGCCTCCCCAAGTTAGGCAGACCACACCCCTCAAAGTCCCATCCTCTGACATGACAAGAGATAGAGCACGTCCAGAATAAAACAAATACCCCAGCAGTAGTGCAGAAAAGGTTAAAATTGAGATATTTTATTAAAGCACAGTCCATATACAATAAACCTATGACATGATCGTAAACAGTCCCAATACAATTAACCTAGGGAATGATGTTAAACAGTTCCCGTTGAGACATTTCTGAAAATGTACATACAGTAATCCCTCCTCGATCGCGGGGGTTGCGTTCCAGACCCCCCCGCGATAGGTGAAAATCCGCGAAGTAGAAACTATATGTTTGTATGGTTATTTTTATATATTTTAAGCCCTTATAAACTCTCTCACACTGTTTATAAATATTCCCCGCAGAGTTATACAGCATAATCCCTTTGTATTCTCTTAGATATTAGGTAAGATTCATTGAAATTATGTATATAAACACACTGTTTATATACAGTAAAACCTAAATATTATTTTAGAGATATTGAGTGTCTCCGATATCACATATGTTACAGCCATTACGATAGACAGGCCACCAGCAATAAATACGTACAATGCAAGAAAAATAGTATACAGTAAATGTGTGTACAGTGACACTAAACGTACATACATGTACTAAGTACTGTAAGTAGAAAATTAATTAAGGTTACTCACCAACAATGACACGATGACTTGTCCGATAACAATGAGTTTAATTTTACTGCACAACAAAGGAGAGCATTACAGCTCTTCTAAAAGAGCCACTTCAGGCAATTGTGTAGCACTGCCGTTGTTCTTCTTCTGGCAGTCTTCAATCCAAATCCCTAAAGCAGATTCCATCCAGACTACTGCCTTCTTACATCCACTTACAACTCGTTTTGCACCCTGGTTAAAAGGACACTGCGGCCATAGATCTTATATTCCTTTCCTACTTTTTAAATAAAAAGAATCGTAGCCTTCAACAAATCCAAAACATTTACCTTTTCGGCAATCATTAACATCTTCCGTTGGCGCTTGGGCACGGCCCCTGAAGCAGTAGCTGATCATTTTGGAGCCATAATGAAGGGCTTGACTATGCACAAAGATAAACACAAAAGAGCACAACTCTTTACACAGCGAAACACGTTGATACTGAATGAGCGAGACGAGACTTCCTGGTTAACACTGCATTCAGCACGCAGGAACTTAACTGCGTGCTCTGATTGGTTAGCTTCTCAGTCAGGAGAACTTAACTGCGTACTCTGATTGGTTAGCTTCTCAGTCATCCGCCAATAGCGTCCCTTGTATCAAATCAACTGGGCAAACCAACTGAGGAAGCATGTACAGGAAGTAAAAAGACACATTGTCCGTAGAACCCGCGAAGCAGCGAAAAATCCGCGTTATATATTTAGTTATAAAATCCGCGATAGAGTGAAGCCGCGAAAGTCGAAGCGCGATATAGCGAGGGATTACTGTATACTCAATGGAAGAAACTGCAATATAATAACTGAAATTTAACCAAAAAAGTGACCAAAAAGGAAATAACATATATAGTTACGGCAAATGTTGCATTACAAATTGACGAAGTTGCAAGAAGAACCTTCTTTGTCTTGCCAGAATACGGTATGACTCATGATCATGTTTCAAAAGGATTCTAAAGTCTAAAGTTTTAGTTTTTTGTCTGCTTTATCTGGAGAGCTAAAAATGTAAAACTGACCAATAGCCACTTTCAAATTGGCAGGGTATAAGAGGCTGTATCTGATTTTAGCGTTGGTGAAGGCGCTGATAAATGCTGGAGAATGTGTTGCGTTTAGAAGCTGTTGCATGAGAGAAATATGGGAATATACAAATATGGTTATTTTCAAATATGATCTCCTCTTTCATTCTGAGAAGAGACACCATGTTTTCTCTAACCTAAGGGTCACTAATTAAGAAAAGGGTTAGAATGAAAACTTGCAGCCACTGGGCCCCTCCAGGACTGAAGTTGGGGACCCCTGCTCTAACCTGTAGTTTGTTGAAACGGACAATCAGACTTCTTGATTTTCAGGCATTCAACCCGTGCATATGTTAGGCTGCTGAGATCTTGGTGTCTGATTTGAACTACTCTCCAGTTATATTAGAGAATAAATCAGCTGTGAATTTCATTGAGTTTGGGCTTCCATGCTTTTCAGGGTGACCTTCAATTCTGACGTTGTTCCTTCTACATCTGTCTTCCATTGCAGTCAGTTTGTCATCAAGCACTTTGCAATTTTTTAATATAAATAAAGATACACTGGTAAAGACAGATCAAGAGCATGAACACATTTTATTAGGAGCAAGAACTAATTAAGAATTCTGAAATGTATTTTTACAAAAATAAGCAGAAACTGCAGTCCTCCAGGAACTAAAATAACACATTTGAACGGTGCAAAACTTCATGCAATGAGGAGCTTTATGAATGAAAAGGTTCCAAAGTTCAGCTTATCAGACTGACAGGCAATATCAGTTACTTTCTCTTTAGTATCTAAAAATCTTGTTTTAGTTTAAAAGGAAGCAAATGCAAATATTTTACATTACAGCTGTAAGTGTGCCCCTGACATAAAAAGTAAGCAATCACTTAGAACAATTATAACAAGAAATGACTAAATATTACTCAGTTTTAATCACTGTGGTCAAATATTTCAAAATGATGAGTTCCACCAGGTATTGTACTCTCACTGCCATCATGTACAGTATGTGCTGAGCAATGTAAACACTTCAAATATAACCATTTTTGACAAGTGAAACAGAAGGCATAAAATACCTTTTTCGTATCCAGAATGCCTAAATAAGTCTTTTAAAAGTAAACATCATATTTAAAATTCCCTGTTGTTACATAACTCTTCATCACAGCTTACAAATGCATAAATGGAAATAATCAGAAATTAAACATGAAAACCGACCAAATGATGGCAATCCCATTATGTAAAGTCAATACTCTTAAAGTTTTTATTAGATTTGGATTTTAAAATTAGACTATAACTATGACTTTGAAAGCCGTTTTGGAGGCTTCACTATTTAATCCAGGCCCTCAGATGGCAGCATGGAATTTGAGAAAGAACCCAAAGAATTACTGGTTTATTTATCATATACCTTCTATCGTTCTAAAAGCCAATACTGGGTTGTGGGAAGCTGGAGCCTTTCCTGTTAGCAGTGTGTGCAAGGCAATAATAGAAATGGTGTTTCTGGTTTACTTTAGCATATATTGTGTTTACATTTTACTGCAAAATCATTTAGTTTTCCTAATGGGGGCTACTATTTTAGAACTGTTTGTATTTACCATTTTCCTGGCAATATGTTCCAGAAAATGTGCTTGTTTGTGATGTCTTCATAACAATGATTTAAAGGCCATCCTTGGCAGTGCAAGTATATCCAAGTTTGATGGATTAACCCTTGTTTCACTGTGATACAGAATATGAATTTTTGCTTGACTCAGCTACTGAATCTTTGCTCTTGTTTTTTGGTCTCGTTTTGGTCATGTTGACTCCTTGGGCCTCATTAATAAACAGTGCATACACACAAAAATGGTGCATATGCCCGTTTCCATGCAAGCTTCAGATTTATAAAAACTAAAGTTGGTGTAAAGCTGGTGTAAATGCACAATTTCACGACTGCCTTACATCATGCATATGCATGCTTCTGCTTGGTTTTGCAAATTGGTAGGACCCAGTGTTAAAGCAGTGCTACTGTTTCTGTGTGGTGCCCCTTCCTTTTTTTTTAAATTCACATCCATGATGCTGGTTTTATCAAATACACCAAAATTAATTGCATATCGTTTACAAATTTAGTTCACTTGACTGTAATCATTTTGTAACAATATAATGGCACACAGAATGGCCAAACTAGTCCAACTACCATAGCTGTTTTAGTGTTAGAGGACATCACAAATGGAAGAATTAGAAGAGAGTGAGTATTTATAGATGATGATGACTGGCTTCCTAAAGTGATTTTGATTTCCAAGAGCTATCCTCTTGGAGCTGTGGGCTGAACTGGCGCCAGCTTTACAAAGGCAAACTTTGAGGAATTGTGCTCTACCTGCTCCTCTTCAAGTTCTGTCCACTCTCTGGTTTTTAGCCACAGGGGATTTTCAACGTGAACTTGCTGACTGATTGGGTATTTCATAGTCATTAATGAGTCGTGCCATGCCAGCTGTATGGGATGTGTTATTCACTTGTCATCCAGATATATAAGATTTCCTTACACTATGGTTAAACTGGCAATGCGTGTTGTGTGTGAAGGGAAAGTGCATGGAATTTTGCTTACACATAGTTTTATACATCTGAAGTCTTTTTTGTGTATATGCACATTTCAAGTTTTGTCCATACTCCATGTTTTAGTGTGAATTCTACGCATAGCGTTATACATGAGGCCCCTGGTTTTAGTCTTTTGCCCATTCATTGACTGCAATTCTCCCAGTCATTTTTTCTTTAACTGTCTCTTGTAAGTCATTATACAGGCACCAGTCCACATTAACACAAAGACAAAACAAAACTACCAAGAAAAGGTTCTAGAGTTTTACATAAAAATGTCTGAACTGATGTTCAGAGAGTCCAAGGGCAACCAGAGGTCAATGTGACCTGGTATTACCAGAATTGCATTAGGTGGTCCCTTACTATAGAAAATCCTCAAAGAGTGCTTTGTGTTGAAATGTAAAGTGCTGCTGTATAAGCTCATTGTAGCAAGAAAAATATGACCAAATGTGATAAGATCAGATTAAAATCAGAGAAAAATGGCAATGCACAATATACATTTTTAGGAAGCCACTTACAGGCAAGGAGGCATTCATGGATTTATGTAAAAACTAGCAGGAGTACCCAGCATACCCGGGAATCTATAACTGGTGAATTTCCCATATGAAAGAAACAGAACATAGAAATAGAACAAACAGTTTTCTGATTCACATTTTATTGTAAGTTCCTCTGCTTTGAATTGTGTCTGCTGTGGCGTTTGAGACACCCTTGAAATAGACTTTTCTCTGGCATCTGAAGTGGACCGTGGAATTGTACGTCTTTTTTTCGGTGGCAGAAGAATTATAATGTGTTACATGGTATTATGTTCAGAATACGCACCACAGTGAGATGAATTTACTTTATTTACACTACGTCGGAAAGCGAACAAATCATAGACATACAGTATATAGATAGACTAGCAGAATACCCGCGCTTCGCAGCGGAGAAGTAGTGTGTTAAAGAAGTTATGAAAAAGAAAAGGAAACATTTTAAAAATAACATAACCTGATTGTCAATGTAATTGTTTTGTGACTGTTATGAGTGTTGCTGTCATCAAGGATTTGATTATCATTATTTCTTTCAATCAGGTTCGTATTTGGAGGACGTGTTGTTATGAAGTTACATTCCGTGTTTGTCAACCGTTATAAATATAACACATTTCATTCATCGAAGTTTTCACCACGCAAATCACTACTCGTGAATGTAAGATGTTTAACAGGCATTCCCGGTATTAACTTGTGCTAAACGTACCATGGTGTGACGTAAGGTGAGCTGACTGAAAAAAGGCAAGGAGGCGCGTATTTTGAATGAAAAGGGAGAAGACAGCGAAGGAAAAGTGTTTAAATAAAGAGCTAGGAAGGTGACTGGAAGGAAGCAGCCAGCGGTAAAGCAAGGAAGAGTTCGTAATAAGGACGGTTCGGTGCACATAGAAGGTGTAACAATAAGATTGTTAAGCCTTATGATAATGTTCTCGCACGGAGGATTTAGAGAGACGCACTGGGAGAAGTATAGTGTGAACCTTTCTATTTTCGGGTTGTAATGTTCATCAAATTTACGTATCATCTGGTCCATTGGCGGACCGTGCATCTCACACCTAGGCCTTCAGTAGTGCTCCGTCTAAATCAACACGCCCCTCAAAAACTAATTTATGGTTATAAAAACCATCTTAATATGCAGAAATCACTGACTGACTGACTGACTGACTCATCACTAATTCTCCAACTTCCCGTGTAGGTAGAAGGCTGAAATTTGGCAGGCTCATTCCTTACAGCTTCCTTACAAAAGTTGGGCAGGTTTCATTTCGAAATTCTACGCGTAATGGTCATAACTGGAAGGTATTTTTCTCCATTTACTGTAATGGAGTTGAGCTTGACCGCCGTGGGGGCAGAGTTTCGTGTGACATCATCACGCCGCCCACGTAATCACGTGAACTGACTGTCAACGCACTATGTAGAAAACCAGGAAGAGCTCCAAAATACGCTGAAGAAAACATACATTATATAATTGAGAAGGCAGTGAAACAATAAGAAGCGAGCGAGTGACATATACTACCATATTCATCATTGCAGCTACTTCGGAAACAAAGCAAGGTATAAACCTAAACTTTAAATTAAGTTAATAGACAGGCTGCCGCTGGCGTTTTCCATGCCCACGGGTAATGCGGGATACAAGTTTAATGAGAGAACGCAGGATATAAACGAGAGTTTTGATCACTTTGTAACTAAGTTAAAATTGCAGGTGAAGAGGTGTGCTTATGCAAATTCCGAGAGACTGTGTTTGTGGGGGATTGACAGTTAAGGCGGGTGGAGGAGTCACGTCATCATATCCCCTCCCATTTACCTCATTTCGCTCTGAGCTGAGCTCC
>JANRMT010053136.1:0-10042 GCA_026402145.1 Polypterus bichir lapradei | reverse complement strand
TATCTATCTATCTATCTATCTATCTATCTATCTATCTATCTATCTATCTAATTTAAACTCTCTATTTATCGTATTGATTATGATTTGATTACTGTGATAATAAGCTGATTATTATAAACCAATGGAGTACATGAAAAATAAGAAACATACACTGTATAAATCGCAAGTACTAGAAACTAGTAATTCATGTATTTTAATACACCGAAGATTATCTTTGCCAACATATGAAATCTGCAGTGCAGAATGCCCCTTTCAGGTTTATTGACTTGTCTAAATTTAGGAGATGGTGTGAATCACAGAAGTTGATCTTGTTCTTGGGGCTTATGGCTTAAGGATTTTCTTTGCAGCATATTAGATCATCATGATAAAAGGATGTGTTTTTAAAATGCCAGAAAATTGCAGCACTTTATTTTTGTACACTCAGCATCATGTTACTTTAAACAATTATTGTGTTCTGCATTTAAATGTTACTTGTAATTAATTCATGCAACGTTCATGCAAAGTTACAATTTCTATCTTTTCAACCATTCTACTACACAACTCTGATTTAGATAGATAGATTTTTACTTTAATGAACTAAATTTATTTGATTCTGGGTCCCTTAATAATTATCTTAGAGGACTGTCATTGCTTGCTTCTATCAATTCCATATGTTAACTAGTGTTTAAGTGTGCTTTTTTTTTTTTTAATTATTATAGACAAATAAAGATGGCATCCCGGTGCATACTTTATGTTTGAGCTACCTTACAGTTCTGAGAAAGGTAGCTAACCATGTGGCCTTGCTTCAGCCAAAGGAAGGTATAAGTAAGATGCAGGTAAGTGAATACAAGTCAAATCCCAATTTAATGAATACTGAAGTAACAAAATTATCAGAACAACTAATACATTTTGTTGGCCCGGACAAACATTCATACAACATATTTAACGGATTTTGTTTTAACAAAATCTAAATTTCAATATAACAAAACATTTTTCGACCAAAAATGACCACTGAAGTTGATAATGCGATGCAAAAAATACTTAATGCCGCTTCTATACTTTTGCTGAGTCTCAGAAACCCTGCAACAAACAGTCTCTTTCTTGGTAGGCCAAAAGAAAGTGACAGTCTGTTGCAAAATTTCTGATCCTGAGCAGTCTTGGCGAGGCTTGGCAGAAGTGTATGCACGATATCATACACATAGAAGAATTCTGAGTCAGTACTCCACCAAGCGTCCTCATGGGTAGTTTTTTCGTGCACCGATACTGTACTGTTCAAGTTTCATAGTGCTTCTCAAAGCTTTCTTTCCAATGAGTAAAAATAGTGAGAAATGGCATCAGTTCATGCTGAAAATAAAGTTACATCTAACCTCTCGTTTTCGTTTTCTATTCATACCTGTATTTCTGTAAAAAAAGTTTTCAGATAAAATGTTTTTTTTAAACAGATATTGTCAAACTTTGGTCACAAAGTTGCATGATAGACAGGAAGGTGAGTCCAGGTTTCCAAGGAATGTACAGGTACTTTATTACTGTATAGAGAAAGCAGGTATAGTCTTAAGAGCTCATTCAAAATAGGAGCTGTTACTTTAGTACTCAAGCATACGAGTTAGGAGCCACAACATGGGGGGAATCGTCTTGCTTTATCTCTCATCTTCAGATTATAAGAACAGCGGCGGCTCAGAATCATTGCCATGGCAGACCAGGAGAGTGTGAGGAAGAGCAGGTCAAAATCCGGTGTTCAATGTTCTAAACATCATGCAACAAGCATATTACGTGGTAAGCCTGATCTTGCAGAGGACAACCAATGGCTTTGCCTTTGGCTTACTGTTTACCGGATATAGCAGAGCTGTCCTTTTATTGCTGCTATTACAGGCAGCACATCGCCACGGACCCCTTTCATAATAATACACATATTTTCCCCATATTCCTTGTAACGTAATTTTCGTTACAACAGGATTCCAGCTGTAGGTCTTTTTATGGAGTACACTGTCTACAATGTGTAAATGCAATTATTCCAAATTAAGCTCATTAACGGTTTTGTGATTTAAAGGACCTTAGAAACTTAAAGGCTTTTTATTATTATTTTAATCATGTATAAAGTATGCCTTATGTGTAATGTACATGCAGTGAGGTTGAGGTATTGAAGTAACAAACTAACAGTTCATTGTTCTTTAGAGATATCTAACATGCTTTAAGAGCATAATGATGACAATGGACTGGTATATGGTCCACTGCTGCCAGGATAGTTCTGAACCCCTGCAGCCCTAAATTGGATTAAGCGGGTTGCATGTTGTTATGTTATGTAGCTTGCCTTTCAGTCATTAATTAGATATTTGTGCAGTTCAGCTTTAGTAAGTAGCTAACAAAGTGTTTTGGTGTCCTCAGATGTTTAAAAATAGTTTAACATAACTTGATTAGAGGGTAATTTACTTCTGTCACATTGCCAGTCTAAATTTCACATTGCTCCTCACTCAGAGTGTAACCACTTGCACACAGTGGACACAGAGTTGTTTGTTTTATATTGCAGTAAACCCACAAGTCAAACAAAAGCAATAATGGTATTTATACATACCCATGGGTGTCTTCTTTCAAATAAATCATAAGTTTCTATTTTGTCAGCTCTCTTTCTTTAGTAAAATATTTGATTTGCACATGTGTATGCCGAGGCAAAAAGCACGTCACAGCTGAGCAAATCTGATTTTATCAAAGATCCCACCTGTTTTAAATAACATACAGCTCATCATTTCACACCATCACGCGAGGGGATTATTTAATTGATGCACAATAAGTCTTGAAATTTGTGTTAGGGAAATGTCTTCTTCAAAAACAAAAACATACGGTTGAGGAAGTCCTAGAAAAGTTACAGAATGCTAGTAATATGGAATGTGAAGACTTTAAGTCATATTCTGGTCACAGTTTTGACTTTATTTAGAATGTTGAGAATGTGTTTGCTGAAGGGCTTGATTCGATGCTTGATTTGTAAGTGCTGATTATAATATATTTCTGAAGAGTTGTAGCACATAGTTTTACGGTTCAAGAATCATAAGTCCAGTTTAGGTTGATTGGACACTCTGTATTGGCCCTTGTATAAATGGTTTATGTGTATGTGTGTGTGACTAGCTAAGGCGTCATGTCCAAGACTGTTTCTTTCCATGCACCCAGGGCTACCAAGAAAGGCAGTAGTACTGAATTCAATGTGAAAACTCAGAGTTTACATATATATATATATATATATATATATATATATATATATATATACAGTAATCCCTCCTCGATCGCGGGGGTTGCGTTCCAGACCCCCCCGCGATAGGTGAAAATCCGCGAAGTAGAAACCATATGTTTGTATGGTTATTTTTATATATTTTAAGCCCTTATAAACTCTCCCGCACTGTTTATAAATATTCCCCGCAGCGTTATACAGCATAATCCCTTTGTATTCTCTTAGATATTAGGTAAGATTCATTGAAATTATGTATATAAACACATACTGTTTATATACAGTAAAACCTAAATATTATTTTAAAGATATTGAGTGTCTCCGATATCACATATGTTACAGCCATTACGATAGACAGGTCACCAGCAATAAATACGTATATTGCAAGAAAAATAGTATACAGTAAATGTGTGTACAGTGACACTAAACGTACATACATGTACTAAGCACTGTAAGAAGAAAATTAATTATGGTTACTCACCAACAATGACACGATGACTTGTCCGATAGCAATGAGTTTAATTTTACTGCACAACAAAGGAGAGCGTTACAGCCCTTGTAAAGGAGCCACTTCAGGCGATTGTGTAGCACTGCCGTTGTTCTTCTTCTGGCAGTCTTCAATCCAAATCCCTAAAGCAGTGTCCATCCAGACTACTGCCTTATTACATCCACTTACAACTCGTTTTGCACCCTGGTTAAAAGGACGCTGCAGCCGTAGATCTTATATTCCTTTCCTACTTTTTAAATAAAAAGAATCGTAGCCTTCAACAAATCCAAAACGTTTACCTTTTCGGCAATCGTTAACATCTTCTTCTTGCGCTTGGGCACGGCACCTGAAGCAGTAGCAGATTGTTTTGGAGCCATAATGAAGGGCTTGACTATAAACAAAGATAAACACTAAAGAGCACAACTCTTTACACAGCGAAGCACGTTGATGCTGAATGAGCGAGATGAGACTTCCTGGTTAACACTGCATAGCTCCTGCGTGCTCTGATTGGTTAGCTTCTCAGTCAGGAGAACTTAACTGCGTGCTCTGATTGGTTAGCTTCTCAGCCATCCGCCAATAGCGTCCCTTGTATGAAATCAACTGGGCAAACCAACTGAGGAAGCATATACAGGAAGTAAAAAGACACATTGTCCGCAGAACCCGCGAAGCAGCGAAAAATCCGCGTTATATATTTAGTTATGCTTTCATATAAAATCCGCGATAGAGTGAAGCCGCGAAAGTCGAAGCGCGATATAGCGAGGGATTACTGTGTATATATAATATTTATTTTTTTTTTAAATAGAGAAATGCCAGACATTATCCAAAAGTAAAAAATGTCTCCAAGGAAGAAGCAAAGCTTTGTTTTATTTATGCCAGTGTAAACTGTTTACCTATTTTACAGATCTGGCTTTTAAGTTGTTTACTTACTCTGCCATAATTGAACCTGTTAGTTAATTTGAAGAAAAATTCAATATCAATCTCTCCTGCTTCCTGTTTATTAAAATTTTTATAAATATTGTATATTGCAGACCCATGTCTCTTTTAAGTTGTCAGTTTTGAACATAAGTAGCATTACTTCACAGGACTACAGAATTTTAGATCAGTTAAATTATTGATTGAATGCTGTATATAGTGTCTCTTAAACATGTTTCTTTTATAACTAACTAGCAAAATACCCACGCTTCGCAGCGGAGAAGTAGTGTATTAAAGAAGTAATGAAAAAGAAAAGGAAACATTTTGAAAATAACGTAACATGATTGTCAATGTAATTGTTTTGTCACTGTTATGAGTGTTGCTGTCATATATTATATATATACATATGTATGTATGTACTGTATATATATGTATACAGTATATATACAGTACATACATACATATATACAGTATATATATATACTGTACATATATACATACATACATATATATACATATATACATACATACCTGTATAGCATATACACATATATATACATATATACATATATATATATATATATATACATATATATATATATATATACAGTACATACATACATATATACACCTTTTGGGGTGCCAGCAGCTGTTGCTGGGGGTGCCAGAATCCATGGAGGAAGAAAAATGAAAAACTTTATTTGTACAAAATCTTAATTTATCTATCCATTCCTAAATAATTAAATGGGCAGGCTATGTTGTATCAGTGCAATACACTGCTTGTTAAAACGGATGACTCCCGCTCTTACGTGCACTTAGTGCTGCGTGGGTATTATGAACTATCGAATCTGTTCAAGTTCTATTTAAATTTTAAATATAAGTAATTTTTATTTAGTCGACAGAAATATGTTTGGTAGGAATGCAAGTTAAGTGTAGTCATCATGGCATACATTTTTCTTCACCATACAAATTTAAAGACTAAATTCAACTTACATTCCTACCAAATATATTTCTGTCGACTAAATAGAACCTACTTATATCCAAATAGAACTTGAAAAGATATATTTTTTCGAATCTGATCGCGCATTTCAGATCGACTTGACGCACATTACATTGAGCCTGCAAGCTATTGAGCTCTTGCCTGCCTGCTTCAATAAGTCGCCCTCGCTTCGCTTTTACTTTTTTACTGTTCATTTAATCATGGCTAGTTGCGAAAAAATTTAGAAAATGGAAGGATTACACTGAGTATGGCTTTACCAAAACAATTATTGATGGCGAATAAAGTATCCATTATTCATAAAGCTTCAATTGGTGATCTGTTTTTCTGCGTTAACCTCATATTTTTTCATACTTCTTCTCAAACCAAGGGGGGTGCGAGGGTAAAATGAATCGGGAAGCGCTGATTTATATATATTGAATATACTGAAATAGTTTTACTGTCAAATAATGCAAACAATACGCGGCACATGTTTCGCCCTAATTCTGGGCTCACCGCACCCCCTGTCGGGAATCGAACCTCGGACATCAGCGCTAGAGGCGAAGCCTCTCGTGTTGCGCCACGGCGTGTGGTTCGTTTATTTGACATTATGTAGATCGAGGTGTATGTGTATGTATTTATATATATATATATATATATATATAAGATAACTCCTGTAGCCATAATAAATGCCTTTATGGAATAGACAAACCAGGGATGAACAAGTTCCTTTCAACTGCAGCCACAGCCGCGACACACATAAAAAACATCAATAATAACTCATAAACTTGCAATATTATTTAGGAAAATTGCAACATTTTACTCACCAAAAATTCGGATTATTTGTAAACAAAATCCATCGTCTTCTCTTTCCTCAAAAACAGTTCAATTACTCTGTCGTACGGATTATCTGTGCGCTTCAGTTCCATCAAAACCTCACTTTCTATCGCCATCGAAGCTAATGCTGAAAGGCGAACCCGCCCTATGGTATTTCTGGCATAAGTTTGAATTCGCTTTAGGGCTGAAAATGTCCACTCGACAGAAGCAGTGTACACAGGAATGCTCACCGCCAAATATACCAATGTGAACAGCTGCCCCATGCTCTCATTCAGATTTTTCTGATGAAGGAAGTCAAGGAGATCAGTGGGAGATTCTCCTGCAAAATCATCCATGGCATACATTACAGTCAGTTCTGTTTTTAGCTGAGACAGATCAAAAAGCGCTCCGTGGCTCTTGTGTTAAACTGGAGAAGGCTGCATGCGTGAAATTTTTCTTGTATTCCCGAAACTTCTGGGGCTCGAGGAGCGTGACAAACATCAGGTTTTCGTGGTCTTGAAATCTGGTCTGTGTCTGGCAAATAATATTGTCCAGAATCCTGCCATGGAGTTGACTGTAGTGCACGCGACGATCTTTCGCTCGGAGCGTTTGCGGTGTGTACAATGGCCTCGTAGAGTTCCTCATATCGGCGTCTATCCAATCAATGGGTCTGAATACGGTGACGTTGCCGTACGTCTGCTAGAGGGCCCTACTGACACCAACTCAAAATCTGATTGGTGGATGCAACAGGTTAATCGACATTTATTCTGTGTTAGAGTGCCTCCACAACAGATTGTGAAAGCCTCTCTGCCTGGCAACAAATGATGGCTGAAATGTGATTGGTTAAATGCTTTAATACGAAACTCCGCCTCCCACGGCTATCGAGCTGCAGTCTATTCTCTCTGCCTGACAACAAATGACGGCTGAAATGGAATTGGTTAAATATTTTAATACGAAACTCCGCCTCCCACGGCTATCAAGCTGAATTCTATTACAGTATATGGACAAAAATACGTTCCAGTTATGACCATTACGCGTAGAATTTCAAAATGAAACCTGCCCAACTTTTGTAAGTAAGCTGTAAGGAATGAGCCTGCCAAATTTCAGTCTTCCACCCACACGGGAAGTTGGAGAATTAGTGATGAGTGAGTCAGTCAGTCAGTGAGTGAGTGAGTCAGTGAGGGCTTTGCCTTTTATTAGTATAGATTAGTCTGAAGGATGAGGCATTATGCAATTTGACGACTCTAGACAAAAAAGCAGACCTCTTAGAACATGATGGTAGAATGAGCTACTGTAAATGTGCTTAATGACGGCCCATTATGGAGTATATAGACAGCTTTGTTCATAGTGGCCTCTGATTTTACCCTCATCCTGTTTTCTACAAGATACAGTATATAAAAAATTTATTTTCAGTTATTGATCAATCATATTTACTTTTAGGTGAAATGTATAAAAGGAGTCTGTATGCAAGTGTTCAGCAAGTTTCCAGAATTTGTACAACAGAGTGACCATTCAGCCTTTGAAATTATTTCTGATCCTAAGTACAGTGGGAAAATGAAGGTAAGCTTTTTATAAGAAAGAAAATAATGTACTTTATTATTTGGAGAATAAGTATAACTATGGACCCTGTTGTACAGTTTTTGCACTTAAATACCATTTTTAGCATTTCTTAGAATTAGGCTGAATTGATGGTCATAGCACGTGTAAAATTACTTCTCTTTGTCAAATCTGTGCTTTTATTTTATCAGCAAAATTTCAAACCAAATAGTCAGTTGGCTTTTCAAAATATGAAAGTATAAGGGATTTTTTGTTTGGATACTTTTTTGCTCACTTTATATATCATAATAATTTATTAAAATACCTTTTGTAGCAAATAAATCCTCCACCAGAACTTGGATGGAAGAGCAACCTAAGGAAAAGCTTGGGTTGCTGCTAGAATAGGATTTG
Source organism: Polypterus bichir lapradei (assembly GCA_026402145.1). NCBI lineage: Eukaryota > Metazoa > Chordata > Cladistia > Polypteriformes > Polypteridae > Polypterus > Polypterus bichir. The sequence continues at coordinate 1,711 of JANRMT010053136.1, read as the reverse complement.
GTGAGGCCAGCAGGGGGTGCTTACCCTGTGGTCTGAATGTGGATCCCAATGCCCCAGTGTGGTGATAGGGACACTGTGCTATAAAATGATTCCATCCTTCAGATGAAACGTAAAACTGAGGTCCTGACTCTCTGTGGCAATAAAAGATCAATGGGCATCCTAAAGTGCAGGGTGTATCACAGTGTCCAAGCTAAATTCTGACCCCCTGTTTATAAAGTACTAGCAAAATACCCGCGCTTCGCAGCGGAGAAGTAGTGTGTTAAAGAAGGAAAGAAAAAGAAAAGGAAACATTTTAAAAATAACGTAACATGCGTGTTGAATGCAGTGTTAACCAGGAAGTCTCGTCTCGCTCATTCAGCATCAACGTGTTTCGCTGTGTAAAGAGTTGTGCTCTTTTGTGTTTATCTTTGGCTCCAAAACAATCTGCTACTGCTTCAGGGGCCGTGCCCAAACGCAAGAAGAAGATGTTAACGATTGCCGAAAAGGTAAACATTTTGGATTTGTTGAAGGCTACGATTCTTTTTATTTAAAAAGTAGGAAAGGAATATAAGATCTGCGGCCGCAGTGTCCTTTTAACCAGGGTGCAAAACGAGTTGTAAGTGGATGTAATAAGGCAGTAGTCTGGATGGAATCTGCTTTAGGGATTTGGATTGAAGACTGCCAGAAGAAGAACAACGGCAGTGCTACACAATCGCCTGAAGTGGCTCCTTTACAAGGGCTGTAACGCTCTCCTTTGTTGTGCAGTAAAATTAAACTCATTGTTATCAGACAAGTCATCGTGTCATTGTTGGTGAGTAACCATAATTAATTTTCTTCTTACAGTGCTTAGTACATGTATGTACGTTTAGTGTCACTGTACACACATTTACTGTATACTATTTTTCTTGCAATGTACGTATTTATTGCTGGTGACCTGTCTATCGTAATGGCAGTAACATATGTGATATCGGAGACACTCAATATCTTTAAAATAATATTTAGGTTTTACTGTATATAAACAGTGTGTTTATATACATAATTTCAATGAATCTTACCTAATATCTAAGAGAATACAAAGGGATTATGCTGTATAACTCTGCGGGCAATATTTATAAACAGTATGGGAGAGTTTATAAGGGCTTAAAATATATAAAAGTAACCATACAAACATATGGTTTCTACTTCACCTATCGCGGGGGTGTCTGGAACGCAACCCCCGCGATCGAGGAGGGATTACTGTATATATATATATATATATATATATATATATTATGGTCCTAGGGCTTGTGCCTCCTCCAGACCGCGAGGGGGCGTCCGTCCTGGTTATGTTGGGGGCCTCAGGTACAGGGCTTGGAAGCCCAGCCCTGTAGGGACCCGTGGCCACCGCCAGGCGGCGCACCGATGCCGGTATATCCCGTGTGGTCCCCGGCCGGGCTTGTGCCTCCTCAAGACCACGAGGGGGCGTCCGCCTTGGCTATGTGGGGGGCCTCGGGTAAAGGGCTTGGAAGCCCAACCCTGTAGGGGCCCATGGCCACCGCCAGGCGGCGCCCAGGTGCCTGAGGAACATTGGAGCCCAGCACTTCCACCACACCAGGAAGTGCTGGGGGGAAGACGACAAGGGACACCCGGACGGCTTCCGGGTGCGCAGCCGGCACTTCCGCCACACTGGGGTGTGGCCAGGACTAAGTGCCGGGAAGCAGCTGGAGCCTATCCGGGTTCCCATATAAGGGGC